>QFDX01002257.1:6895-23010 GCA_003315875.1 Lactifluus piperatus | reverse complement strand
GTCGGATTGGGGACTGTTCGGCAGTTATGGACGCTGTTGGGTGATGTACGTGTCCCTCCGAGGCTGTGGATCAAACATTTCTCCGCGCGTGCCTTCTGCCTTATCCTCATCCCGATCATCTTCTATATGGCCACATTCGAGATACATTTCTTAATTTTGGAGAATTCCGGCGAAGGAGATGGGTTCATGAGCGCAGAGTTTCAGCATACCTTGGGAGGCCGTGGCATGGCGGATACATTCGCAGGTACGTCCAGCTTTGTATACACAACATGTTTCTATTGACTTAGCTTCATAGACGTTGCCATTGGCTCCAAAGTGACCCTCCGCCATGTTAACACCCAAGGAGGTTATTTGCATTCGCACGCCCATAATTACCCTACAGGCAGTAAACGTATGCCACATTCGCGCAATCATTTTCGCTATCTGATCGATATTTGTAGAACAGCAAGTTACGTTGTACCCACACATTGACGAGAACAATGACTGGCGCATCATCAACGCGACGCTAGAAAATCACCCGGAAACGGACTGGCTGACTCTTCCTGAATTAGTCTACATCGAGCACGGTTCACGCGTCAAGTTTTTGCACCTGACCACTGGGAAGCACTTACATTCGCATGACTTCCGGCCGCCAGTCTCGGAAGTTGACTTCCAGAACGAGGTGTCTGCGTATGGGATGATTGGGTTTGTTGGTGACATGAACGATGATTGGATTGTGGAAATAGAGAAAGGTAGCAAAAGAGATCCAGTCTCTAGTCATCGTGTCCGCACTCTGGGGACACAGTTCAGGCTGAAACATGCCTTGACTGGATGTTACCTTTTCTCTCACAAAGTCAAGCTACCAACATGGGCTTACGAACAGCAAGAGGTGACATGCAACAAGAACGCTGTAAAGGCAAATTCGTTGTGGGTGATCGAGTCAAACGAACATACCAAGTGTAAGAGGATAGATTAGTCCGATAGCCATGACTGATACCAGTTTTCATAGTGCCTCCGACCGCACCAAAGGCCAACTACCCTAAACTGGGGTTTTTCGACAAGTTCTTCGAGCTGCAGCGAGTGATGTGGCAAACGAATGCGGGACTTACGGATCGGCATACGTTTGACTCCCGTCCTTCCTCGTGGCCCCGAATGCTCCGCGGGATTGTGAGGACTCATGTGCTCAACTGTATTGTGAAGATCGCTTATGAATGTTTTGTAGAATTTCTGGGTTAAAGATCATCGGCAGATTTATCTTATTGGGAATCCTATGATCTGGTGGTTGAGCACGGCCTCAGTAGCTGGCTATGTTGCAGTGCGGGGGTTCCTCATTCTTCGCGCGCAACGGGGTTATAGGGACTTTGAGAACAGTAAGAGATTCTGTCCTTCTCGTTTTCATGGTTTGTATGACTCATAATGATTCAAATTTTACTCTTCAGCCAAAGTCGTCAAGTACGATACGCTGTGTGGTTTCCTCTTCATGGGATGGAGTCTTCATTACCTCCCATTCTTCCTCATGGGTCGTCAGTTATTCCTCCATCATTATCTGCCTGCATTATATTTCGCGATCCTACTACTATGTGCGGTGTTCGACTTTTTGACGTCAACGCTCCGTCCACGTTGGCGTCTCCAGATTGCGGCGCTGCTCGTAATCATCGCAATCTGGAATTTCTCGATCTTCAGCCCATTGGTGTATGGGAACACATGGACAAAAGGGGAATGTCGAGATGCTCAGTGGTTGAGGACTTGGGACTTCAGCTGGTACGAGATCGGCAAAGTGACTGTTTTTCATTTCTGACCGTATCACTTTAGCGACAGTTTCTTCGACCACGTACGCTTCAGCTCCTTTTTTCCTTGCTGATCGCTAATTTGGATTTCAGTACTCGCAATATGGCGGTGCCACGCTAGGTACACCACAGAAGTCTGGTGTCGCTGTCGCACCTGTCGCCACTATTGGCGGCGGACCAGATGGACGAGGCGCAATAGTTGTAGAGGACAACGTTGGTCAAGCTCCCGATGAGCCCCCGCAAGCAGAAGAAACCACTGTAGATGCAGGGAAAGCGGAACCTGGTCGCGACATTTTCGCCCAACCGCCAATACCGGATGTCATGAAGGAGAAGGCCGACGCAGCTGCTGGTGAAAACGATGAACCAAAGGCAATCAGCTCTGTCGGATTTCCGTCGGACAGCGATGCTTCGGAGGCGGCTGCAGACAAACCACTCGGCGATAGTCAATCATCCGCGATGATGGGGACTTCACAAGCTGACACAAAGGCGGAGAAGCCAAGAGTTCAGGGACCACCGGACGCAGAACAAGCGGAGGCTGACGAAGTGCGTCAGGAGCTGTTCCCTGAAGTGCAGGCGTGATTGCCGCGAAAATTTGTTTAGATCGCTTTATGTGCCTACCCTTCTTTGCTTAGCGTATCGGATCATATTTGGTTTACTGCAGAATAACTTATTCCCTTCAGACCAGAGCCAGAACGGCCCAACTTCCCAGGTAAGGCATCCTGCTTCCGAATGGCTTACTTGTGGAACCGATTGAGACCTCAGCGGCATCTACGATCATGAGGCCTATGCATGAGGATTGGCTCCGCACCGTCTTTGCGCCATCACCGAGAGGTTACTGTATTTGTCTAGGTCACGACCTTGGATGCGTTCCTGGGCGTCTGCTATTGGATAATCGATTTGCACCGCCTTCGCTGGCTGACATAAACCCAAGGACACAGTCGCAGCGAACCACTTCCAGTCCCAGCCCCATCAAGCCATGGCACCCTCGCAGCCAGGTCTTGAGACTGGCACGGCAATCGCAACTGCATCAAGTAGCACTGGGACTAGTACCAATAGGACCGAAATCTCGAATCCGCTTCTAGAAGAGGCGCTTCGAAAGCATTTAGAGTCGCTGCAGCCCGAAGAGAGAGCTGCGTTCAAGCATTGTACCGCAAAAGAGGTCATCGATGCAGTGAAGCAACTGGACACTGAGCACGCGAAGAACGACCCCACGCGCAGATATCTTACTCGCTTCATGAACATCGTCAGGCCGCTGGAAACGTATTTTGACCTGATTGGCAACGTTGTTGGCCTAATTGGCTCTCTGCCTGCAGGGGTGACACTCGGAGGGATCGTATGGGGCGCGCTCAGGTTCGTGATTCAGGTACGGTTACACAGCATTTTCTCTCTCCCCCCTCAAGTCCCCCTTGTAACTCTGTATTTCTCAATGCTCACTACGACGTCATGCAATTCGATGCGTAGACGATAGGTAGGCTTGTCGACCACTTTGAACGAATTGTGGGAGTTTTGGAGGAGATTGCGCAATCCTTGCCTTTCTACCAAGATTATGCTGTCGAACTCTATCGCGGGTCGGATCGCGTGCAACAAGTAAGCATCCTTCTTTCGAGTTGCCTCAGAGTGTGCATGTATAGTGACTCAAACTGACTAAACTATTTATATAGGCATTAGCTGATGTGTATAACGACATCTTCTTGGTTTGCTCTGCGGTGCGTCGGGAATTCTTGAAGAAGGGAGGTGCTCCGCGATGTAAGCACTCACCTTGAACTGCGTCACAACAATTGTTTGAACGTCGTGGTCACTTTAATAGCTGGACCGTCGGTCATCCTGAAGGGGCTGAATCCGTGGAACAAGACCATAGATGATGTCACGCAGGGTCTGCGATGTCGTCGAGAACTCCTAAAACAAGAAGTGGAGCATGCTGATCGCATGCTCAGCCATGCACGCCATGTCGACCGCCAGCGAGGTAGGTGTATTGCCGCTTAACTTGCATGGCATGACTCATTATAATAACCATACATTCTCTTCACTTCAGCTGATAGACGCCGAGATTTTCTGGCAATGCTTCCCTATGAAGATTGTCAGGCCAAACATGAGGACTGTCTCCGAGTTCTTTATCCAGACCACAACGCTGGGACTTGGCTTCTCAATCGCAAGCAATTCACCGACTGGGTGTCCAACCCCGCCAACGGACTTCTTTGGGTCCATGGCAACCGTGAGTTAATACTATCTGCGTTTATATTGGGAACGATGTAATGAAGTAATGAACATAACCTAGCTGGGGTTGGGAAAACTGTCTTGTCGTGCGTAATTTAATTTAGTGTTATTTATCGTTTCTTGGTTCATTGTGGGTTCCTTATCCTAGGTCCATCATCATCAAACATCTAGGAGGCCTACCGATATCTGAAAGTCGACCAGCAGTAGCCTTTTTTTATTGCGAACATGACAACCCCATGAAACGTAATCCTCGTTCTATTCTTGCTACACTGCTATACCAAGTTCTAAGACAGCTTCCCACCGATTCTTGGGATGGTCTCAAGCTTGACGCCTTCTCCACGACCCAATCTGTAGAGAATCTTTGCACATCCCTGAAGGCTGCTTGCACTCTTTTGGAAAAAACGAACCCGGTATTCTTGATTGTTGATGCGCTGGATGAGTGCAACATCGACACGCGTCAACGGCTGCTGCCTTTCTTTGTCTCATTGGGACGTGACTCGAGATTACTTCTCACTAGCCGGAAGGCAAGAGATATCGATAGGGCCCTGAAGAACACCCCATGCATTACGATTACGGCTGAAGATGTGGAAAGCGATATCAACGAATATGTCAGTCGCAAGGTTCGGCTGGCGGATCACGACTTGTCAGATGAACCCCTGGAAGTCGTCGATCCTGCGTTGCTAGAGGAAATATCAAAGGCTCTAGTCAAAGGCGCAGATGGGATGTGGGTCATTTATATCGAATGGTTTGTGTGGTGCAACTCACTGGCAAGGGATCTTTCAGGTTCCTGTGGGTGCGGTTGCAGGTTGTCCATCTTCAAGAACAAAGAACAGAGCACGACGTTCGCCGTGCTCTGAAGTCACTTAGCAGGGGTCTACAACCTACTTTTACCCACATCCTAGAATCCATCGATGGTCTCCCTCCATCAAGACGGTCACGCGTCCAAAGAGTTTTACGCTGGGTGGTCTGTGCCATGCACCCCTTGAGCCTTCATGAACTCTCCGAAGCAGTTGCAATTCATGATATGGAGGGAGAATGGGATGACAAACGATGCGTAACCCGGCCAGCTAGTTTGATTGAAGATTGTTTCAATCTTGTCCACTGCATGGAAAGCTCCTTACAGTCACAAAGCGATTCCAAAGTTCAGCTCATTCATGCATCTGTAAAGGAATACCTTTTACAGAACCCTGGATCTCTGAACCTGCTTGCGGGTTATCATATATATCCCCTTGCCAATGCTCAAATTGCCATTGTCAAGGATTGTCTCGATTACCTCCGGCTAATGGCAGAATATGTGCAATGGGAAAAGAAGGTGTTGGGGGTGGACTCAGAGTACAAGCTCCTCTATGCGGAAGACCTGCGTCCACTGGTGACCTATGCAAGCGAATGTTGGCCACATCATCTCAGGGCTTCAGAATCTGACGGAGATCAACTCGTCTCTGTGTTCTGTGAATTCATGCAGTCAATGTCGCGTTCTCGACGATTTTGGTCGCTTTGTTACAATAGAAAACGGTACGCGAGTCCTTCACCCTGTCTTCCGGTGTTGTCTCATCTTGCCATGGTAGCGACGACGGCATTCATGAGACGATGTCTGTGTGCCACTTGGCCGCACGTCTTTCCCTTCCATACATCGTTAAATCTATTTTGGAACAAGGCCTCGACACATTTGATGCTCAGGGCTCTAATGGATTAACGGCACTGCACTGGGCCACCAAATACGCAGATGAGTCGACATTGCACGTGCTTGTGGAGTCCGGGGCGAATATCAACGCTAGGACAAAGGAGGGACGGACCCCACTTCACATGGCAGCAAGAAATTGGGATGGAGAATCCGTCGTGAAGGCTCTTCTGGATCTCAAAGCAGATCCTAATGTCAAAGATGAAGATGGTAGGACTCCACTTCATATTGCAGCACAAAATTCGTATGGCCAGAATAATTTGCTGCTGCTGCTAGAACGCGGCGCGAATATAAAGGAAGTGTGCCACCTTGGTCAATCCCCCCTTCATGCAGCTGCTGCCAACCCTCATGGATGTGCCAGTGTCGAGCATTTGCTCTCCAAGGGGGCCGATGTCCGTGCATTGGATAATAAGTCCCGGACTCCCCTTCACCTCGCCGCGGGGATCTGGCACCGGAGCATTTATTCCGTCCGGGTGCTTGTTGGGCATGGAGCCGAGGTCCGCTCAACCGACGGGGATGGTTTAACGCCTCTTCACGTGGCTGCACAAAGTCAGGGTGGTTATGAAACTGTCAAGTTCCTTATAGAACATGGGGCAGAAGTAGACACAACCTCTGACCAAGGG
This sequence comes from Lactifluus piperatus, assembly GCA_003315875.1. Taxonomy (NCBI): domain Eukaryota; kingdom Fungi; phylum Basidiomycota; class Agaricomycetes; order Russulales; family Russulaceae; genus Lactifluus; species Lactifluus piperatus. The sequence continues at coordinate 16,729 of QFDX01002257.1, read as the reverse complement.
ATGACGGCCCTTCATCTGGCAGCGAATTTGCACCTTAACCACGAAACGGTCCAGTATCTCCTTGAAAGCGGTGCAAGCATAGAGGCCACAGACCATCGTAGGAGGACACCTCTTCACTACGCAGTGGGGGTCGTAGGTACCGAGGCACTGGAAAGCTACCGTACATACCAAGTGAATGTCCATGTGCGCGACAGCAAAGGCCGCACACCACTGCATCATGTGGCAGCGGGAGGACACAGCACCGTCATCAAGGTGTTGCTCCAACACAGCGCAGATGTAAATGCCTGGGATGACAAAGGCATGACGCCTTTGCATTACATGGCAGCGGAGGGACACCGCGACCTCATCGAACTGTTGACACCACAGAACACGAACTTAGATATCCGGGATAAAATCGGGAAGACGCCTCTGCATCACGCAACAGAATGTGGACACAGCGACGCCATGAAGGTGTTGCTCCAACACAGCGCGGGTGTAAATTTCCAGGATGATAAAGGCATGATGCCCCTGCATTACGCAGCAGAGAGGGGACAGTACGACGATGTCGAGGTGTTGCTAGATCACGGCGCGGACGTCAATGCCGAGACATTGCTAGGACAAACCGCGCTTCACCTCGCAATAGTAAATGAGGCGTATTTCTGGCGGGAGGTGGTCAGGCTGCTGCTACAGCGCGGTGCGAATCCGGATATAATGGATGCAGAAGGGCGAACAGCATTTGACTGCTCGAGTGAGCAAGAAGAGCTGCGCAGGTTGGTCACTCCGAGATTTCCATCGCTGCGGGCTAGCACTGATTCAGATGATCCAGCATGATCGATTCGGTACAATAGGCTTTGGTTTTCGGTTTTTGAGTCTCTTCGAGTGGGCCTTATGCCCTTTTTACCAGGAATAGCTAGTTACGTATTATGTCTTCACAAACTTGTACTATTGCAGTACTGTATGGTACTGTTTCGTCCAGAATCGCCGCCGCCACCTCTCCCCCCAGGACTCCAGCCCCCAGACACTGCATCGAAATGAAAGTCACGTGGATTTCGTTTGGTTGGGGAGAAGTGGGGGATCGGATTTCGAATTTCGAAGCCTGATAGTGTTGTGTGCGTGATTCCCTTCTCGTAGTGTCGCGTCCAGGAGAACTGAACTGGTTCACCAACCCAAATTATATACCGGATTCGACGAAGTGCATTTTGGCAAGTTCGCCTCAAGATACATCAAAACCCCACCCGGTATTTCGTGGACGTTCACACCCGCTAGCCAAACTTCTCATTACCTTTTCCGCTTTCGTGTCTGGTTATAATGGCAACTCTGATTTTGCGGAAATTTCAAAGTAAGTGTTATAGTGTTCGTGGTGGCCCCTTCTAAACGTCTGTTGCGCTACTCCAGGACATACAAGAATACACCTTACGTGGACATGCGTATGGTCCCCGCCACCCTTGAAATTGCCACCGTCCCCCTCGCCTATCTGACTCTCCGCGATCTCGAGTGTCGCGTGGCCACTTCTCTGCTCGCCCCTCTCCTCATATTCAAGAACGCCCTCGTCACCCAATCACGACACATCCTTCCCCCCTCGTATTCTTCACTGCGCTCACGGTATTCTTTTGGATCGGGTTCTGCAACGAAGATAAGCAAGAGTCTTTCACGGACCGCTGGTGGGTCTGGCTCCCTCTCAGCGGTTTATCGCTTGGTGCGGTCGTCAGCAGCAAGTGGGTGGACTTGTTCACGATCGCAACCGTCGGATTGGGGACTGTTCGGCAGTTATGGCCATGAACGCTGTTGGGTGATGTACGTGTCCCTTCGAGACTGTGGATCGATCATTTCTCCGCGCCTGCCCTCTGCCTTATCCTCATCCCGATCATCTTCCATATGGCCACATTCGAGATCCATTTGGGGAATTCCGCGAAGGAGATGGATTCATGAGCGCAGAGTTTCAGCATACGTTGGAGGCTGTGGCATGGCGGATACATTCGCAGGTACGTTCAGTTTTGTATACACAACATGTTTCTATTGACCTAGCTTCATAGACGTTGCCATTGGCTCCAAAATGACCGTCCGCCATGTTAACACCCAAGGAGGTTATTTGCATTCGCACGCCCATAATTACCCTACAGGCAGTAAACGTATGCCACATGAGCGCAATCATTTTCGCTATCTGATCGATGCTTGTAGAACAGCAAGTTACGTTGTACCCACACATTGAGAACAATGACTGGCGTATCATCAACGCGATGCTAGATAATCACCCGAAAACGGACTGGCTGACTCTTCCTGATATAGCCTACATCGAACACACGGGTTCACGCGTCAAGTTTAGGCACCTGACCACTGGGAAGCACTCACATTCACATGACTTCCGGCCGCCAGACTCGGAAATTGACTTCCAGAACGAGGTGTCTGCGTATGGGATGATTGGGTTTGTTGGTGACATGAACAGTGATTGGATTGTGGAAATAGAGAAGGGTAGCAAAAGAGATCTAGTCTCTAGTCATCGTGTCCGCACTCTAGGGACACAGTTCAGACTGAAACATGCCTTGACTGGATGTTACCTGTTCTCTCACAAAGTCAAGCTACCAACATGGGCTTACGAACAACAAGATGTGACATGCAGCAAAAACGCTGTAAAGGCAAAATTGTTGTGGATGATCGGGTCAAGCGAACATACCAAGTGTAAGAGGATAGATTAGTCCGATAGCCATAATTGATACAAGTCCTAATAGTGCCTCCGACCGCATCAACGGCCAACTACCCTAAACTGAGTTTACCGAGAAGTTCTTCGAGCTACAGCGAGTGATGTGGCAAACGAATGCGGGACTTACGGATCGGCATACGTTTGACTCTCGTCCTTCGTCATGGCCCCGGCTGCTCCGTGGGATTGTGAGAACTCGTGTGCCCAACTGTTTTGTGAAGTTCGCTTATATACGTTTTGCAGAATTTCTGAGTTGAAGATCATCGCCAGATTTATCTTATTGGGAATCCTATGATCTGGTGGTTGAGCACGGCCTCAGTAGCTGGCTTTATTGCAGTGCGAGGGTTCCTCATTTTTCGCGCGCAACGGGGTTATAGGGACTTGGAGAACAGTAAGAGATTCTGTCCTTCTCGTTTTCATGGTTTGTATGACCCTTAATGATTCAAAATTTACTCTTCAGCCAAAGTCGTCAAGTACGATACGCTGTGTGGTTTCCTCTTCATGGGATGGAGTCTTCATTACCTGCCATTCTTCCGCATGAGTCGTCAGTTATTCCTCCATCGTTGTCTGCCTACATTATATTTCGTGATCCTACTACTTTGTGCGGTGTTCGACTTTTTGACGTCAACGCTCCGTCCACGTTGGCGTCTCCAGATTGCGGCGCTATCGTAATTGTTAAAATCTGGACAAAAGGGGAATGTCGAGATTCTCAATGGTTGAGGAATTGGGACTTCAGCTGGTACGAGATCGGCAAAGTGACTATTTTTTTTTTTTATCTTTGATCGTATTACTTCAGCGACACAGTTTCTTCGACCACGTACGCTTCAGCTTCCTTTGTCCTTGCCGATCGCTAATTTGGATTCCAGTGTTCACAATATGGCGGTGCCACGCTAGGTACACCACAGAAGTCTGGTGTCGCTGTCGCATCTGTCGCCATTATTGGCGGCGAACCAGATGGACGCGGTGCAATAGTTGTGGAGGACAACGTTGGTCAAGCTCCCGATGAGCCCCCGCAAGCAGAGGAAACCACTGCAGATGTAGGGAAAGCGGAACCTGGTCGCGGCATTTTCGCGCAACCGCCACTACCGGATATCATGAAGGAGAAGGCGGACCCGGCTGCTGGTGAAAATAATGAACCAAAGGCAATCAGCTCTGTCGGATTTCCGTCGGACAGCGATGCTTCGGAGGCGGCTGCAGACAAATCGCTCGGCGATAGTCAATCATCCGCGATGATGGGGACATCACAAGCTGGCACAAAGGCGGAGAAGCCAAAAGTTCAGGGACCACCGGACGCAGAACAAGCGGAGGCTGACGAAGTGCGTCAGGAGCTGTTCCCTGAAGTGCAGGGGTGAATACCGCGAAAAGTTTAGCTAATGGATGATTCTTTTGGATTTCGAAATTAATTGAATCTGCCGTCACTTGTTTAGATCGCTCTATGTGCCTACCCTGCTTTGCTTAGCGTATCGGATCATATTTGGTTCACTGAACTTATTCCCTTCTGACCAGAACAGCCCAACTTCCCAGGTAACGCATTCCCGCTTCCGAACGGCTTGTGAAACCGATTGAGACCTCAGCGGCATTTATGATCATGACGAATGGCTCCGCACCATGCGCCATCACCGTGAGGGTAATTGTCTCAGGTCACGACTCGGATGCGTTCCTGGGCGTCTGCCATCATCGGATAATTGATTTGCACCGCCTTCGCAGGCTGGCATAGAAACCAAGGGCCCAGCCTCAGCGAACCACTTCCAGTCCCATCAAACCATGGCAACTTCGCAGCCAGAACTTGGAGCTGGCACGGCACTCGCAACTGCATCAAGTAGCACTGGCACTAGTGCCAATACGACCGAAAGCTCGAATCCGCTTCTAGAAGAGGCGCTTCGGAAGCATTTAGAGTCGCTGCAGCCCGAAGAAAGAGCTGCTTTCGAGTATTGTACCGCAAAAGAGGTCATCGATGCAGTGGCGCAACTGGACAGCGAGCACGCGAACAACGGCCCCACGCGCAGGTATCTTACTCGCTTCATGAAGATTGTCGAGCCGCTGGAAAAGTATTTTGAACTGGTTGGCAACATGGTCGGCCCAATTGGCTCTCTGCATGCCGGGGCGAAAATTGGAGGGTTCGCATGGGGCGCGCTCAGGTTCGCAGTCAAGGTACGGTGACACAGCATTTTCTCTTCCCCCCCACGCCCCCCTTGGTACTTTTGTATTTCCCAATGCTCACCACGGCGTCATGCAATTTGATGCGTAGACGATAGGTACACTAGTCGACCACTTTGAAGAAATTGTGAAAGTCTTGGAGGAGATTGCAAGACCCTTGCCTTTCTACCAAGCTTATGCTGTCGAACTCTATCGCGGGTCCGATCGCGTGCAACAAGTAGGCATCCTTCTTTCAAGTTGTCTCAGAGTGTGGATGTATAGCGCCTCAAACTGATTTAACTATTTATATAGGCTTTAGCTGATGTGTATAACGACATCTTCTTGGTTTGCTCTGCGGTGCGACGCGAATTCTTGGACGAGGGAGGCGCTCTGCGATGTAAGCACTCGTCATGAGCTGTGTCACAGTGATTGCTTGAACGTCGTGGTCACTTTAATAGCTCCACTGTTGATCATCCTGGGAGGGTTGAATCCGTGGAACAAGACTATTGGTGATGTCACGCAGGGTCTGCGCTGTCGTCAAGAACTCCTAAAACAAGAAGTGGAGCACGCTGATCGCATGCTCAACCATGCACGCCATGTCGACCGCCAGCGAGGTAGGTGTATTGCCGCTTGCACTTGCATGACATGACTCGTTAACAATGCATACCCCCCCTTCAGCGGATAGACGCCAAGGTATTCTGGCAATGCTTCCCTATGAAGATTGTCAGGACAAGCATGAAGACTGTCTCAGCGTTCTTTCTCCAGACCACGACGCGGGGACGACTTGGCTGATCAATCGCAAGGAATTCATCGACTGGGTGTTCAACCCCCCCGATGGACTTCTTTGGGTCCAGGGAAATCGTGAGTCAATACTATCTGCTCTTATATTGAGAACGATGTAATGAAGTAATGGACATAACCTAGCTGGGGTTGGGAAAACTGTCTTGTCGTGCGTAATTTGACTTAGTGTTAGGTTCTTGGCTCATTGTGGGTTCTTTATCCTAGGTCCATCATCATTAAATATCTAGGAGGCCTACCGATATCTGAAAAGAGACCAGCAGTAGCCTTCTTCTATTGCGAACATGACAACCCCAAGAAACGAAATCCTCGTTCCATTCTCGTTACGCTGCTATACCAAGTTCTAAGACAGCTTCCAACCGATTCTTGGGATGACCTCAAGCTTGACGCCTTCTCCACGATCCAATCTGTAGAGAATCTTTGCACATCCTTGAAGGATGCTTGCACTCTTTTGGAAAAAACGAACCCGGTATTCTTGATTGTTGATGCGCTGGATGAGTGCAACATCCGCGCGCGTCAGCGGCTGCTGCCTTTCTTTGTCTCATTGGGACGTGATTCGAGATTACTTCTCACTAGCCGGAAGGCAAGAGATATTGATAGAGCTCTGAAGAACACCCCACGCATTATGATTACGGCTGAAGATGTGGAAAACGATATCAATGAGTATGTCAGTCGCAAGGTTGGGCTGGCGGATCACGACTTGTCAGATGAACCCCTGGAAGTCGGAGATCCTGCGTTGCTAGAGGAAATATCAAAGGCTCTAGTCAAAGGCGCAGATGGGATGTGGGTCATTTACATTGAATGGTATATGTGCTGCCGCTCACTGACAAGGGATCTTTCAGGTTCCTGTGGGTGCGGTTGCAGGTTGTCCATCTTAAAGAACAAAGAACAGAGCACGACGTTCGCCGTGCTCTGAAATCACTTAGCAGGGGTCTACAAGCCACTTTTGCCCGCATCCTAGAATCCATTGACGGTCTCCCTGCTGAAAGGCGGTCACGCGTCCAAAGATTTTTACGCTGGGTGGTCTGCGCCGTGCACCCCTTGACTCTTCGCGAACTCTCCGAAGCAGCTGCGATTCATGATATGGAAGGAGAATGGGATGACAAACGACACGTAACCCGGCCAGCTAGTTTGATTGAAGACTGTTTCAATCTCGTTCACTGCACGGAAAGCTCCTCGCAATCGCAAAGCGATTCCAAAGTTCAGCTTATTCATGCATCTGTAAAGGAATACCTTTTACAGAACCCTGGATCTCTGAACCCGCTTGCGAGTTATCATATATATCCCCTTCCCGATGCTCAAGTTGCCATCGTCAAGGATTGTCTCGATTACCTCTGGCTGATGGCAGAAGATGTGCAATGGGAAAAAAAGGTGTTGGGGGTGAACTCAGAGTACAAGCTCCTCTATGCAGAAGAACTGCATCCACTGGTGACCTATGCAAGCGAATTTTGGCCGCAACATCTCAGGGCTTCCGAATCCGCTGGGAAGCAACTCGTCTCCACGTTCTGCGAATTCATGCAGTCAATGTCGCGTTCTCGCCGATTTTGGTCGCTTTGTTATAATAGAAAACGGTACGCGACTCCTTCACCTTGTCTTCCAATGTTGTCTCATCCTGCATGGTAGCGACGACGGTGTTCATGAGACGATGTCTGTGTGTCACTTGGCCGCACGTCTTTCCCTTCCATACATCGTTGAATCTATTTTGGAACAAGGCCTCGACACATTTGATGCTCAGGGCCCCAATGGATTAACGGCACTGCACTGGGCCACCAAATTTTCCGATGAGTCGACATTGCGCGTGCTTGTGGGGTCTGGGGCAAAAATCAACGCTAGGACAAAGGAGGGACAGACCCCACTTCACATGGCAGCAAGAAATTGGGATGGAGAATCCGTCGTGGAGGCTCTCCTTGATCTCCAAGCAGATCTCAATGTCCAAGATGAACATGGCAGAACTCCGCTTCATATTGCCGCACAAAATCCGTATGGCCAGAATAGTTTACTGCTGCTACTACAACGCGGCGCGAATATGGAGGAAGTTTGCAAGCTTGGCCAATTCCCTCTCCATGCAGCTGCTGCCAACCCTCATGGATGTGCCAGTGTCAAGCATTTGCTCTCCAATGGCGCCAATTTCCATGCATTAGACAGTCTGTCCCGCACTCCCCTTCACCTCGCCGCGGGGATCTGGCACCGGAGCATTTATTCCGTCCGGGTGCTTGTTGAGCATGGAGCCGAGGTCAGCTCAGCCGACAAGGGTGGTTTAACTCCTCTTCATGTGGCCGCACAAAGTGAGGGTGGTTGTAAAACTGTCAGGTTCCTTATACAACAAGGGGCAAAAGTAGACAACACTTCTGTCCAAGGGATGACGGCCCTTCATCTGGCAGCGAAGTGGCAACTTAACCAAGAAACGGCCCAGTATCTCCTTGAAAGTGGTGCAAGCATAGAAGCCACAGACCAGTCTATGAGGACGCCTCTTCATTACGCAGCGGGGGTCCTAGGTAGCAAGGTACTGGACACCTTGCTTACGTACGGAGTAAATGTCAATGTGCGCGACAGCGGAGGGCTCACACCACTGCATCATGCAGCAGCGAGGGGATGCAGCGACGCCATCGAGGCGTTGATCAAACACGGCGGAGAAGTGAATGCCCTGGATATTTCTGGCATGACACCCCTGCATCACGCAGCAGCAGAAGGATACAATGATGCTATCGAGGTGTTGATCAATCATCATGCGGTGGTGCATGAATGGGATAAGTCTGGCATGACACCTCTTCATCACGCAGCGGCATGTGGATGCACCAACGCCGTCGAGGCATTGATCGAACGCGGCGCGGTGGTGTATGCCCGAGATAAATCTGGCAAGACCCCTCTGCATCACGCAGCAATGATGGGATACAGGACCACCATCGGGACGTTGATCCAACGCAGAGCGGAGGTGAATGCCCTGGATAATTCTGTTATGACCCCTCTACATTACGCAGCAGCAAGGGGACACAGGGACGCCATTGAAGTGTTGATGCAAGGCAGCGCAGATGTCCATGTCAAGGATGATGAAGGCATGACGTCTCTGCACCACGCAGCAGCAAAGGGACACAGCGACGTCCTGGAGCTGTTGATACCGCAGCACCCAGAGGTGAACATTCAAGATAGATTTAGGAAGACACCCATGCATCACGCAGCCGAAGGCGGGCACAGAAACGCCGTCAAGGTGTTGCTCCAACACAGCGCGGATGTAAATGTCAAGGATGAAAATGACATGATGCCCCTTCACTACGCGGCATCGAAGGGACATAGCAACCTCATTGCGCTGTTGACCCGACAGAACACAGAGGCAGATATCGAGGATAAATTTAAGAAGACGCCTCTGCATCACGCAGCAGAAGGAGGACACACCAACGCCGTCAAGGAGTTGCTCCAACACAGCGCGGATGTAAATGTCAGGGATGAAAATGACATGATGCCTCTGCACTACGCAGCATCGAAGGGACACAGCGACCTCATCGAACTGTTGACCCCACAGAACACAAAGCCAAATATCCAGGATAAAGTTAGGAAGACGCCTATGCATCACGCAGCAGAAGGGGGACACAGAAACACCGTCAATGTGTTGCTCCAACACAGCGCGGATGTAAATGTCAGGGATAAAAATGGCATGATGCCTCTGCACTACGCAGCATCGAAGGGACACAGCGACCTCATCGAGTTGTTGACCCCACAGAACACAAAGCCAAATATTCGGGATAAATTTAGGAAGACGCCTATGCATCACGCAGCAGAAGGGGGACACAGCAACGCCATCGAGGTGTTGCTCCAACACAGCGCGGATGTAAGTGTGAGGGATAAAAAAGCATGATACCTCTACACTACGCGGCATCGAAGGGACACAGCGACCTCATCGAGCTGTTGACCGTACCGAGCGGAGGGGGAAATATCCAGGATAAACTTAAAAAGGCGCCTCTGCATCACGCAGCAGAAGGCGGACACACCAACGCCGTCAAGGTGTTGCTCCAACACAACGCGGATGTAAATGTCAGGGATGAAAATGACATGATGCCTCTGCACTATGCGGCATCGAAGGGACACAGCGACCTCATCGAGCTGTTGACCCGACAGAACACAGAGACAGATATCCAGGATAAATTTAGGAAGACGCCTCTGCATCACGCGGCAGAAGGGGGACACACCAACGCCGTCAATGTGTTGCTCCAACACAGCGCGGATGTAAATGT
>QFDX01002255.1:0-13902 GCA_003315875.1 Lactifluus piperatus | reverse complement strand
CCGTTTCCCCACTGCCTCCCCACCCTTCGATATCGTTCACTTCCCGCACTTCCATTCCATTGCTCTACCATGCCCCCTGATACCTAGCACGGAATCTCAAGCTAACGAACTTTTTTTTTCTTTATATAAAAAATAAAACAGATCGCTCTCGAGACCGAGTTTGACAACGCGCCTGCGATTGCGCTGTACACATCCCTCGGCTTCGTCCCAGAGAAACGTCTTCACCGATTCTATCTGAACGGCAAGGATGCGTTCCGCCTCGTGCTCCCGCTTTCTGGCGCCGGCGCCAAAGACGCGGCAGCTATCCCGTCGAAACAGCTTTCCTCGTCTTCCTCTTCCTCTTCGCGTGGCCGTGATGATGACGACGACGACGAGGTAGATGGGGCAGAGCCAGACTCTGAAGAGGATGATTATACGGAAGACACGGCGAAATTTGTGCAGCTGCGTCGGCGAGTCGCTGCGCTGCGGGCATGTCGGATGATCACGGTGTGGCCCTCTGATGATGATGAGGACCACGTGTCGGGTCGGTGAACGAGAACCCTCCCTCTCCCTCTCCCTCTCTCTTTTCTGTTCTTTCGGGTTCTGCAGCACGCGTGGTCTTGGGCCTCACTTCCCCATCTCGCGTATGTAAATGCGCAAGAGCAGGATTTTTTTGTAACCCAATTTTTTTGTTAATAACTTTCAAAGAGTTCGAGGCTTTCCACTCGCTCTTTCACTCCACTCCACTCCTCTCTTCGCACTCACTGTATACATCACCTCCAATCCTGATCACTGTACCTTCTGCGTTTCTAACACAAATAACAAAACACACGTTCTTTTCCTCTCGCCCTCCGTCACGCATGTCCTTAACATCCCTCCAATGCAACTCGAACATGATGAGCTGAACTACTATAGACGTGACCCTGCGACTTTTAAAAGAAAAAAAAGAAAAGGAAAAAACCCTTTCTGTTGTTGATGTGTAGAGTGAGTCGGTGGGGTGGTCTATACAGGATATAAAAAAAACGGATAGCAGACACGGAAAGACGGAATGCCGATGGCTCGCGAAGCTCCGCCGCGGCGGAATCAGGAAGTTCATCCTTCTTCCCAGCTACTACGCATCAAGTAAACGTTACGTTGATTGAGTGGCGGTCCGACCGTTCGAAGCACCACCCCCCCCACACCCCTTTCCAAACCAAGCCGATCCCGAGTTTTCATATTATTTCTCTCTTTGGTACGATGCGGATCTTTGTATTGTTGAATATAATTCGAACCCAATATTGTATGGTTGTTACGTGGCAAGACAATTCTGATCTGATCTCATGATGTATCTACATCAGTTCTAGTTCTCGCCACCACCCTAGCCCTGACCATAACACGAGTTCCGAGATCAAGACATTTTGGCTAAGAACAACAACAACAACGAAAAAAATAGGGTCTTATCTATTTGAGGGCACTTGCTTATATAGGTTCGATGTGTGTTCGTGGTGATAAGACCTAGGACTTTTCTGCTTGTTCATTGGTTGGCCGACAGTCATAAAATTGAGTTGAAATTATATTAAAAAAAGTGGTGCAAAAACCATCTATCGGATTGATTGATGTAGCGCAAAGAACGCACGAGAAGAAGAATTTGTTTTGTATTCAACGAGAGCGTTCAATGACATTTTCCGCCCCTCTCAAACTCAACCCATCATCATGCATCACGCGCTGAGCCCGATCTCGTCTGCGTATGGCAGCGTGTGCAAGTCGCCAACAGCCACGTACGTAGGTTTGCTCTTGATGAGGTCGCCCGCAACCTAACCAAAAAAACACCCGGTCAGCATATACCCGCTTACCGCACGACGTTTGGCTCTTTGCTTCTGGTTCATTGCTTACCTGAGAAAGACTAGCCCCACTAACACCTTGTACACTGTCCAAAGCCGCCTGTACGCTCGCCGTCTCACCACTGAGCACCTTGGGCCCAAACGCACCAATGTATCCCTCGCGCGCCTCGACACCAGAAGCGAGTCGGAACTTAGCCCTCGCCACCGCGCGCGCGAGTTCCTCTTTGCCGATTTTGCTCGCGTCCTTGAATGCCCCTACGACGGCCTTGGCGCCCTCCTTGAGTGCGCTGCCGTCCGTGCCCTCGAGTACGACGCCTATGAGCGTCGCGTCTGAGTAGGGCAAGAGGATGCTGTGTGCGTGGACACCGGCGGGGATTGCGGATGCGATGGGTGCAGCACCGGAAGCCCATTTGAGGGCTGGTGCAGGGTTCAGGTGTGCGGCGAGGGCATGCAGAGCGGGTACCGAAGCGGACTGGGTAGTGCCAAAGCCAATGAAAATCGCTTGAGGGCCATGTGCCGACGCAACGCGGGCCGAACCGCCGTGGTAGGTCGTTGCGGGTGCGGGCGTAGGCGCGGGAGCAGCAGCAGGAGTCGTGGAAGCTTTCTTGAGGTGTGCAGAAAAAGCGCTCTCAAGGAGCTTGGACAGCGACTCGGTGGAGATACCCGTGCCAAGAATGGCTACGTTGTTCGGGTTGCTGACCGCCCGTGCGTGTAACGCCCGCAAATCGTCTGTTGTGATGTCGTCGGTGGTTTGGCTGTCCGCATACAGCGAATAACCAAGACCATTGCGGAAGGCTAGTGTGTGAGCAAGCTCGAGGGCGTGCGTAGGAGCGGATTGAGTTGCGGCATTAGATTCCAATTGGACGGCGGGGAGCACGTATTCGCTAAGTTCATGGCGAGTAAACTTGGGTGAGGCGAGGAAAGAAGCGAGGACGTCAACAAAATAGGCCCTGTAGTCATTGGTTTGTGAGTTGAGCGACCATCTAGTCGGAGCACGCACTCGTCACCACGGAGAAACTCGGCAGTGAGCGCTATGTGCTCGCGGGAGAGCGATGAAGAGAGGACACCACCATAGAGCTCAGCCTCGCGAACAGTGCCAAGCGCAGACCTCTTTCCGGTGCTCTAGAAAAAAAAAAAGTAAGCGTCCGACTGGGTTCCACCCGCGAATACCGAATACGCCACAACGGTCCTGCCCCACGCGGTAAGGCCACACGCACGCAGACCTCCTCTCTCAATCTCTCTCTCTCTCTGAAACATGCTAACAAACGAGAGAAGGAACACGTACTTTGAAAGCAAAATTGGAGAGAGTATGTGCGACGCCAGGTTTTGACTGATACCGACTGCCAGCCTTGAGTAGAAGGGTGACGCTAGATGTTGGCTGGCCATTATCTAGTGCAGCGACCTTGAAACCTGTGGAAGCGTTTACGACAGTTGCAAAGCCACGCCTTGAGGCATTAACCAGACGAGTTGCTCTCATCGTTCGTTACTTTTGCGACCGGAGTTTGCCACAAATCAACTTTTTGGTTAAGGTCTGAGTTTTAAATTTTATATAACACCCAATCCAGCTTTGAGCTCTCTCTCTAATGTATCAACACTCGTTTCTTTCTCTTTCTCTTTCTCTTTCTCTTCTTCCATGCACCGCTCGCAGTTACACTCACCGAATCCCCATGCTTCCAACTGTGACCGTCGCTCACGTACTCCCAGAGATGGATTAACGTATGTAACCAGGAGTTCCTCACCAACAACAATATCGCGTTTCGCCACCATCGTGATACGCGAGAGCGCGGTACGTTGGTCGAGGTGCCGAACCGCGATGTTAGGGTTACAACTATGATTCAGGTGTGAATGCAACGTGTACAGTCCCCCGTGAGCCTCGAGATCTACGATGCCATGTATCAGTAAAAACAAACAAAAAAAAAAAAAGTGGGCGGGGTGAGTCCATTCACGCAACTGAGACTCATACGACCTAGCCCATGGAGGAAACCGTCGTAAGTGAATAGTGCATCCGCGACGTCCTTCGGCATAGGACGCTTCAACAACTTTGCGAGCTTCTTTTGGGAGGCCAAATCTGGCGGCAGCACGAACGCCTGCACGAATGCCATGTGCGCAGCCTGCCATGTCTCGCGATCCGGCTCGGCTCCGTGTAACCTTATCAGTGAGTGAGTGAGAACGCGTATTGAATAAGCAGGTTTCAACACTAGAGGAGGAAGAGGTGAAACTGTGCAGACGCACCAGCCTCCCTGCGCACGCTCCTCCATCCCGAGCTCCGCAAACGCGCGGTACACACGCCAGTCATTGCGCAGCGCACCCTCTTCGTCCTTGCTACTGCCAGTGGTCTGCTGCTGTGCCAGGAGCAGCCGCGCGGCGCATTGCGTGAGCGCGTGGAGCGCCATCCAGCTGCGCGTCCTCGCAAACGCGAGGAGTGGGACGCTAGCTGGGTTCTGGGCGGGACATACGAGCGGGTGTGTCTTCTCTGAACGCTTGAGGCACAGACGGTTGCAGAAGCGTGCCGGGCACGATGGTACAGACGACGACGACGATACGGCGGCAGGACAGCTCAAGACGAGGGACGAATTTGTGAGCGGCGTTGTGCAGTGGGCACATGCGCGGGACGTAAGCTGTAGATCGTAGATGTCCCTGTGAAAATCAGGCACCTCCCTGAGAAGTGGATATAGAGTACTAGACACATACCATTCAGGCGCGATGATGAACGGATCTTCTTTCCATACAACTTGACCCTCGGAAATTGGCTCCTTCGCAATCAGCCCTTTCCCCCTTTCCCTACCGAAATACTTGACTTGGACAGCCGCCGTCCAATGGGTGGCGTCGAGGCCCTCAACGAGCATGGATGATGGGTACACCGGGACCGTCGCAGGAGGGCCGTGTCCGGATGCCGCGATGTCACGATCGTGCTTTTGTTGTTGTTGCCGCTGCTGTAGAATGAGGCCCTCGGCGTTCAAGATGCGTCGAAGACGCTTTTCGCTGACCGTCCATGCAGGGTTCTCGGACAGTAAGAGGGCATGCAGCTTCGTTACGCCGAGCGCCGGGTGTGCTTCCTTGAGAGATATGACGGTAGATTTGAGATCGTCCTCGGGAGGTGAGATCGGTGTGTTCATCACCGTTAAGAGAAGGTGCTGTATGTGTGCATGTGGTCCGTCCGGTGCGAAACTCACCACGAGACGTGCGTGACTGTAATGGCCCCGCGACTAAGAATCGACGGCCCTTGATGCAATTAGCGCTAATTAACAGAGGTTGTGAGTGGGTTAATTAGACTTTCTCTGGATGTCCGAGCGCATAGTAATGGAAATATTTTGTTGCAAGTGCGCACACAACTGAAGTATGAACTCCATCAGCTGATGCACTTACGGACAATGAAATGGAATCGTCAATGGTACCATTACAACGTATTATGGACTATATACTGGCCCATCACTGCATCACTACTAGGTGTTAGAAAATCATTCGCAGTCAACCTCAGCCCCAGATGGAACCCAGGGGCAGGGGCATCATATATACAACTCTGCGCTCCCCGGTGGGGCCCCGAGTGTGTACTGAGGTCCGGCGCTGCTGCGCTTGGTCCGCGTGCGACAGGCTACGGCGAGTCTTCGCCGCCTGGTACAAGTAACAGGTAAGGTCCTCGGAGTTGCTGATCGGGGGGTGTTGGTGTTGCGCTCCTTACAGTACCTCACTCTGATCCCCTCTGCTAGAGCTACGCTTGTCCTCCCCTACGTAATTCCGCCAACTACTGAGCATTTTTGGCAAGGTAGGTAGTGGTACAGACACCCCATTTGTTTTGCCAGATGCATCAGTGGTCTAACCCTGGTTTGCTTGATCACGAGGAGTATAACCAAGCCTTTTTTTTTATAAATTGATTGCTAATTAGCATTGGTCAACGTACAGTAATCTACATTTCGTTGGGGGGCCTCACGGCCCCGTCTGCTACCGCCCGCAGCCATCGCTTACGAGGGCCGATTAGCAAGCAAAGTCAATTTCGACCCGTGTCCCAAATTCACTGTACTAGATGAATAGCGGGGGTTTCACGGGACACCGGGATCTGCAGCCGGCCCCTGCTGACACAGTGACAGATTCTGTTTACGGCACCGCGTGTGGATAAAGCAGTTGATCTTGCTTCCCTGCATGGGATTGATAACTTATAAAGGGGCTTTGGGGTGTTCGTCTTTTGTCATCCACCGCTATGACAAAGGTCACTCATCTACCCCTCTACTGGTTTTACCCCCGCGCACGCGCTAATAGTTATCCTCTAGCCCGTGCTCTACACCTTCCCCCGCTCCATCTGGGCCGCTGTTCCGCATCTCGCTCTGTCTGTCTTCCTCCTTTCTGCAGCATTAGCCTGTTGGAACTAACGTTCGTGCCACATAGTGCTGAGCTTGGTATCGATGCAGAGTTCAATATTGTCAATCTCGCCGAGGGCGCAAACTTTGATCCAGAGTTCCTCAAACTTGTAAATGACACTCGGACGTCCTTTCTCTGCTCTCTTTTGTTGAAAACATCTTTCAGAACCCACATGCTACGCTTCCCACCCTTACCCACGATGGAAAAACTTACACGACTACCGCCGCGGTCGTCAACTATCTTGTGTCCATTTCGTCGATCCAAGTCGCACCTGAGTCCTCTATCACGGCGGTCGTACATGAAAAAAATATTGATCCCAACTTCGCGTTCATGGCCGCTGTAAGACCGTCCGTTGTTTTTATCGATCTGTCTCTCTCATCGAAACTGCTCAGCGAAACGAGGAGGAGCTCGCCAAACTCTCAGGCGGGTTTGCCAAAGTATTTATGGCTACCCGTGCGTCTCTCTCACTATGCCAACTCGGGTTCTAAGTGACCGCATCGGTTTGTTAATGTCCGGTGTCGCTCGCAGGACTCGAAAATTTGAAGAAGTATGCCGCGAGCCCTGAAGGGCAAGCCCACAAGACACTCTACGATGAGAAGATCGAGACCATCAGTCGCGTCAACGCCGTCATTAGCGGCGACGCGGCCCACGAACACAAGCAAGGATATTTCGCGGCGTCAACCGACCTTTGGGTCGCCATCAAGGCCTTCGTAGTCGACACGCTCCCGGCCGCCATCACCACGGGTCCGTTCATCGGCGGGACACGCCCGGGTGTGGATGACTTCCACGTCGGCGCCTGGCTCGCGCGCATCGCGTTCACTGTCGGAGCACACAAGTCGGATGAGGGCATCGCTGCGTTGGAGAAGACTTTTGGCCCAGTTCCTGAGAATGTCAAGGTGTACTGGAGCGCGTGGATCGCGCGTGACAGTTGGGTGAAGACATACCCCGATCATGTCTTGCATTGAATAGTGCTTCACAAGTCGGTCTATTCTTTGACAATAATTGTGTTCGGTCGTACATTGTCATATCATGTATCCTACTCTGTATGGCGTTTAGCTTGAACCTGCATGCATTTGATCCAAGTCTTAAAGGTCTTTCGAAGTGCATTTTCCCTTTTATCTTACTTTGACATTGCGCCTTGCAAGCGAGTTGCTTGATAAGGAAGCGCGAGAGTTCTGTTTCCGGAGATTTCCGGTTGTTTTTGACGGCAGTCCCAGACACATCTATGCGCCGCCACGTCGTTCAAAAAAACAAACTTTATATACAACCACTGGCATGTCTGATCTGGAAGATTTCTATGCAGAGTTGGACGCAAGAATGGCCATTCCTGACGAGGACTGGCAAGTGTTCTCTGCTCGCGGACGCGAGTACTACAGTACCTCACCGATTGGACATGCGATTCTCAGTGCAAACAGCGGTTCCTCAAGCTCTCCTGAGGTCTCTCAGAACGCTCCTGTTCAACCTGTATCTGCGTATATGCTTCCCCTGCAGCCGATCCAAACCCTGTCCTTAATCATTATATTCGTAGGTCATGTAAGCCCAACCCATCACCCCCTAGTGCGGATCATCCTCCTCAGGAACCGAAAGAGGGGTCCGAACAACGACCCCTATCTGAAAAGAGGGGGAGGGGGGGCAGCGAAGCTTCACTGCTGCGAGCTCCAACTTCAGTACAGCCGAAACCGAATACTGTTACTGTTGCCGCTAGTGCTCCAGCTTCAAGTTTTATCCGACAGGACATGTCTTCTATCATCGAAGAATTCACTGAAGTGGCTAGTTCTCCTGCCGCCGCGAAGCGCGACACGAAAGGCAAAAACGTGCAGTTTATCGAGGAAACGAGCAACATCACTACCCCAGGGAACAACACCCCACTTAGAACAAGTGGCACCCACGCTCGTGCTCGTTCCGAGGCTTCCTTGGCACCGCCAAAGCCATTGATCACATCGATGGCGAAGCAGTCGGCGGCGAGCAAGGGCAAGAGTAAGAAGAAGAAGGCTGGCAAGCCCGAGCTCGTGACGCCTGCCGAGTTTGCACGGCGGTTGCGTGAACAGGCTACTAATACTACTACTGTCATCTCGACAGACTCTGCAAAACTTCCCGTCAAGACGGTCGTCCAGCCCCCTCAGCACCTCAAAGATTATGTCATTTTCTATACGGGGGGTGATCTCACGTACGCATCAGCTAGAACGCGAGGATGCATGAGCTACGTCAGTCGTGTGCTGCTTTCCCCGCCTCATAACGTTTCTTGTAAGCGCGCTCGTATAAAACCAGATTCACAAACACGGTGGGACGGTGCTGCCCACGTACGATCCTACAACGTCCACACACATCGTGACAGAAACGAACGAGAAAAATACGCTCTCAGCGCTCGGTCTCAAGAGCCTATCGGAAATTCCACTCGAGATACCGACGGTGAAGTGGAGCTGGGTGATCTCAGGCAAGCCCATACCTGGGGAGAAGGACAGACAGAAAATGGATTATGAATTTATGCATGCTGCGTTTTCGAGCCGCATGGACGCGGGTCCCGCCCTCACGAGCAGCGGCAAGGGAAAAGAGAAGCTAGACGTTAACGTCAATGTCCTTGGCCAAGTTCAAACCCTCGTCGCTGGCGATCAACGACGAAGTGAGACTCCGTGCGTCACCGCCGTCGTCCGCTTTCTCAATCAATGCATGCTCATCTGTGTTGTCTTGTGCGCAAAAACAAAAGGCCGCAAGAGGTCCAGTCCGAATCTTCATCACGCGGCTCGCCATGTGCGATCGGCGAAGAGGAGCAACGAGGCTTGCCTTTGCCGGAGAACCCATCCCCTCAGATGCAGAGGGGAAGAGAAACTGATGTACGGACATCATGTACCCCCATCATTCTTGTCCTTGGTAAAACGATAGAGAACAGGTTGCTGGACCTAGCCGCCGCAAATTGCGTTCGCGATCAAATGATGGCGAAGGGTCTCCGCCGTACAACGAGACAGCCCCACGGAAACGGCTAAAAGTACGTGTTTCGCCTGCTATGATCACCACCCTAGAAAAGTTTTCCCTATCTCACGATTTTGGAAGGGATTTGTCTGCGATGATCCCGTTGGGGCGGCGGCTGCGAATGCTGCTCCATGCGTAAATCAGGACGTTGTTGACAAAGTGAGAATACGGTACTCGCTTTCGTAGTGACTTGAATGTAAGGCTTGATGCCTTTTCTTAGCTGAGCGAACTTGCGGAAATCCATCGCGCAAAGACTACGCAAGACGACAAGTGGCGAGTGATCGGCTACACCAAAGGTTGGTCCCTAAAATTACATTACCGGCGACGTGGAGGAGGCCCTCCTACTATCTTGCATAACTAGCCATTGCGACCCTGCGAAAATATAACGAGCGCATAACTTCACTCGAGCAAGCCAGGTCTCTAAATGGAGTTGGGGAAAAGACTGCGCTCAAGGTGTCTCACCATTGTGTTTCATGCGTTGTTCATCCATGCCGACTTTCGCGCATAGATCATGGAAATT
This sequence comes from Lactifluus piperatus, assembly GCA_003315875.1. Taxonomy (NCBI): domain Eukaryota; kingdom Fungi; phylum Basidiomycota; class Agaricomycetes; order Russulales; family Russulaceae; genus Lactifluus; species Lactifluus piperatus. The sequence continues at coordinate 4,263 of QFDX01002255.1, read as the reverse complement.
GTTGAAACGGGTGCCTTGCGGCGCGTAGATGCTGAAAGAACGGAAGACGTCGCGGCTGTTCAGATTTTCCAGGGAATATATGGTGTCGGTATGCGATATTTGCTGCATTTACCTCTCGGATTAGCCGTCCCGATTGTCGGCCCCCACAGGTCAATCAACTGCATATGCATGGTACCTCGCCGGTTGTCGCACGCTAGAAGATGTCAAACAAAGAAAGGGAGGCATTGAATTATCTCGTGTCCAAGAAATAGGGTTGAAGTTCTACGATGGTGCGCTGCGGAATCCGATACGATGGATAGCTTTTTTGATTGCTGCGAGCCAGATATCAATGCGAGGATGCCCCGAGAAGAGGCTAGTAAGATATTTGGGGAAATCAAATCAATTGGTGAGCCTTCCTGTTGGGCGAGCATGGCAATCATTACCGATATGACGTGTCCCAGCTCTTTCTCTAGACCCTAAGTTGTTTGTAGAGATCATGGGGAGCTATCGCCGGTCTGTCGCATATGCTTTTTTTGCGTCATTGGATAACAACTTTATGTTTGTGCAGGGGCAAAGCAACGTGTGGAGACATAGATATCATGATCACACGTTCGCCGCAGGATGGAAGGACGCATGCCGGTACGCGGCGCGCACGGCTCGTAACTTTAATCCTCCTTCATTTACACCCGCCCATGCTAGGGATTCTTCCCAAGTTGCTGCGCGCGTTACACTCTGCAGGCATCATCACGGAAGACCTTTCGCTTTCGCCCGATGCTGTAGACAATACGGAGGCGACATATCGTGGGCTTTGTATCCGTCCTGCGGAGTCGGGCCCGAGCAGTCAACCGAGAATTCGACGCCGGATAGGTGTGGACCATGCCTCATCAGCATGACGGCAACCAGATACATGACCTTTGCCTGCTTAGACATACTCACGATTCCTTGGGAGTGCCGAGGAGCTGCGTTACTTTATTTCACTGTGCGTCTCTTCGGCTCCGGTATTTCAAGAGTGTTCCGCTCAAACGAACTTTGGTTGTAGGGTGACGACATCGTGAGCGCTGATATGCTTTTTCCCGAACATTGATCCCCCATATCTGCGCCTCCTTATTAGTTCAACCGGTCCATGCGCCTAAGAGCGAACAAGATGGGTTACTCGCTCAACCAACGCGGCCTGTTTGCAGGCGTAGTCCGATCCACCGAAGATCGGACTGTCAAAACAAACTCAGGTGCGTATTATCTCCTAGGTCGTGTACTCTCTGGTGTGGTGTGGTGCCCGCGGTGCCCGTATCCTTTCCCCACCCCTAAACGTCGCCTTTGCGATTTTAGGGAGGGGTGATCTTGTGAATGGACGTGCCATTGGCACTCCTGATCGGCTGTGGAGTGACTGTGGCTGCGCCTATAAAGAATGGCGATGCGAGGCTTTGCTAAGCGCCGGAGGCGCCCGCTGCCACATGATCGAGACGAATCCCAGGTTCACACTACGCACTAAGTGCCACTAACTCTTTCGCGCGTTTCAAATTCCTTTCACTGCATCGTTCAGCGCGGGTAGCCCTTGGTTATTCCTCTCTTGGCAAGGAAATTGCCCAGACCATTTCAAGGTTTCATATCCCTTTCCGAGGACCGGGATCCTTGTGACCGCGTGGCAAGCCATTAATAGCTTCTCGAGCGCTCTTAAGAACAAACCTTACCTCTCTTCGGATCTCAACTGTTCCGTTAGCCCTTCTATGGGACACTCGTGCTCCTCCTCAGTACATCACGCGAGGGCACGCTCCTTGGCCTGTTGATAACTTCGTCATTAAAGGCTCACAGCCCACGCCATGTTCACGGGATCTTATCAGAAGCCGTGGCGTCGTCCAGGGCAGAACGTTGCATCCCCATGCCTTGGACGTCGTCTCCCACGCCGGCGCGCTGGCGAAAGACGTCTGCTTGTACTGGAAGTCATACGTACCCACATGGCACATCAAGTCATGCTGTACTGAAGCCACCAGCTAGCTAAGGAAAAGGGTAGAGGAGTGGGGTTGACCACTTGTTACGATCACTCCCACCCTGCCCGTTTCCAATATCAACTTCTATGTCGTCAGGGACGGATAATAATCGGATTGGTTGAAGAAAGTAATGTAAGTGTGCAGGGACGAAGCGAGCTGGCACTAGGGCACAGGTCCACCTCTTCGTCCCTGCCACTCTCCTGGCGCCGAGAGCATGGGGTATTTCCCGGCGCAGGGGGGCTATTGTAGTGTGTGAGCTCATGCGCACCAAAGACAGGAGCTGACAGGGCCCCGTGATGCGCGCCAGATCTGGGGGCTTGGTGCGGAGCAACGGGCCAAGGTGGCACCGACTACTCGAGCGAAGTTGAATGTGATTCTTACGTATCGACGGCGCTCAACCCGGCGCACGGGCCCAGCGGCTATTTCCGTATTACGAAGCTGACTCCGGCCGCCCAGTCTTCGCATTTTTCCTTCTGCGCTTCGGTTGTTCCTGCTGCGATCACCCCAGGTATCGCTACGTGATTTACCCAAAAAGGCACCGCACTGCGACATTTTTTTTGCAACACATTTATTTTATTTTATTTAAATTTTAAATCTTTTACGTCTCTGCGAGGGGCTGAGCTTGACTCATTCGTTTTTTTCATCTTGATAGGGAACATCATTGCATCTGAAACTGAAGAAGATATCTTTCGGATTTTGGGTACGTTTTGGAATCACTTGTATCAGTTTTTCCGAACTGTGTGGCAAGTCAAGTGGGGACAGCTTGGATCTGGTGCCTTGTGGCAAGGCGCGGGCGCCTGCTTCTCGGGAACAGGCGACGCTCATATTCTTTTTTTGTTTTTATCAGGGGCGTCAATGGCTGACATTTTCATCTGGATTCCATTTTACAGGTGTTCCGTGGGTGGAGCCACATGAACGTGCGGTCCGAGGGTGAAGATAGAGTGAAGTTGGTGAAGGGAGACGGCCTGGGTTCATTATGTTACCCTGTCAAAAGGGGGGGGGAGGGGGGGTTCATTATGTTTTTCTTCAAAGAATGTAGGGTCGAAGAAGTAAAGTTAACGAGATTCCCATTTGGAAGGCTCAAGGGCATGGGTTAGGTTATTGTTATTTCACGGCTTCGCGGGATGAGCGATGACTAACCAGGAGAGATAGACGGAAATAGGTAGGAAGAGGCCAGAACTTGTTCATGGGCAATGCCTGGACCAATGATGGTGTATTGTTATCATCAATGAGCGGAAGGGTTTAAATTAATGAGTCGATGAGCCCCTTGGGGAGAAGGATTGAACCCGTAAACCTGTACTGTACTGTAAGGATGTACAAATAGAGCTTACGATTTCTGATCTGGAGGTGGCCAGACGGTCGGGGAGTGCCATGTTTTCCCAGGGCGGGTGGGCGGGAGTAAATCGGGGGGTGGAGTTGGCGCCAGCGCTCCGGCTTTGGAAGAGTGTGGGAGTGAGGGTGCCCACGTGGACTCATGAGCCGGAATTGCGGATGGATGGGGCCGTGTCCGTGGAACTGAATTGAATTTCCGATTTATCTGGATCTGATTAGTTATCGAGAGTTGTCGGAATACTTAAGGGCACGCCTGAGACCAGCAATTAGGTTCCTTTTCCCTTCTGTTCCTCGTCAAAATCTGTTCGATTGACCTCTCCACTACGGAAGCGATGGATGGGTCCCGCGACTATGATCTCATCGTTAGACAACAACCCAAGCAGGCGAGGATGTGTGGTGTAGGGGGTATGTCTTGTCATAGCATTATATGTTTTTTTTCTGTTTTTTTGTTGTTTTTTTGTTTTTTTATTTTTATTTTTTAATTTGTTTGTGTTGTGTGGCCATGCGTTGGGGTCTTTTTGAGAGGGGGGCAGTACGCTGACCCCAACCGATTTCTTACCACTTTACCCAGCCGATCGTCGACCAATCGACCCTCCGCCCATCGTTCAATTGCGCGTCACTGATAAAGCTCGCAAGAACTTGCCATCGCCATCGCCATCGCCACCACCCCAACATCATCAACAACCTTCCCAATCCCATCATGCTGCTCACGTACACGAGTCTTCCGGTCCCTTGGATACGTCTATGCTCACCCCGGCTGGTTTCGGTGGCGGCCCCTTCCTTCAGAACCCTTATTACTTTATGTTCGCCAGTCTGGCAAAGACTGACGACGATACAGAGTTGCATTGGATGAAGGTCTGTCTCTCTCTTATCGTACCACCATCCCGCTTATTCACAATCGTTTGTCTCCTTTCTTTCAGGATGGAAAAACGCGATGTACCACGGGATCAGTCGTCTCGTCCCTCTA
>QFDX01002249.1:0-12235 GCA_003315875.1 Lactifluus piperatus | reverse complement strand
GCAGTCCGTGTGTAAGGAAACCAGACTTGTATGGGTGGAAGGAATATACGATTAGGATGTTTTCGTTATGCTTGCTAAGAGTCTCGCGCCAGAACTTTGCGAAATAAATAAAATTGAGCGTGGTAGGTCATTGAATAGCGGCCACGCACCCTGCTCTCATTTCCGGATGCTTCGATAACAGGCTCGGTAAAACGCATCGTGTGGACACTGTCAATGTAGCCACTGGCCCACTGCCATGTGGAGGAGTAAGGAAAAGCAAAAATTATTCTAATGCCTAATTAGAGCCCACCGTTCGTATGAAGGGAGGAAGCATCCCAAAACCCAGTCCGTAAAGGAACCGTCGAAGATGGGCTTAAATCCCAAATTTTACCTGGAAAACATCGGCTAAGTGATGCCATAAGACCGTGAACTCGTGGTCTCACCGTACCATTAGTGTAAATGAACTGTCCTTGTTACGCAGCCTTGTGGTCATGTTCCCGACAGCCCGACTTGGGAACGAGGCAAAAGCTGCTTGGGCATCCTCCACTAGCTCCCCCACAAGCTGAGCGAGACAGCCTGTTCCGGAGTCCAGTATTGCGGACATGCAGTCACTCCGAAGGAAGAGCAGACGTACCCAAATGTCATCTCGTTCATAATATTTCAAGATAAATTTAGTAACAATTCCCTGATCGATATGAGATCTTCATTTGCATAGTATTGTGACGTGGTCGCGAAACTCACACATAGTTGCTAAATCCACCCTGGTGCTCATGAGCTCATTGCTGTGCCCCTCCGAGCCGTAGCTATAAGCTATTCAAGTTGTTACTAAGACGACATACCTTGGGCACCACCACATCCTTCTGAAAATTCACAGGTTTCAAGCTGTTGCACTTTGCGCAGACAAAAATGTATGTCAATTTGAAACCCAACGGGATGGAGACAGGGAAGAGGCGTCTGTCTGTTCGTCGATGTGAGTTCTTAGGTCGGTCATCACCACATCACTCATTAGGTAATAGATCTAGATTGCTACACAAGATATTTTTAGGCAAGGGAGATAAGATATGTCCTCTCCCTTATGTAACTCAATATCACGTGCATCATTCGATGAGCCCCAGCGTGACTTGCCAATGCCAACTCGTCAGAATGGCCACCGTTCGCAAGGGAAGGAATCCTCATAGATTGCAGCCCCAAGGTATCTCGGATAACTCTACATCCGAATTAGATCCCTTGTCAGTCCCGAGTACCATCCCGGAACAGTACCAGCCCTGAGTCTTCGTACATGTCATACTTCTCGTCGCTGCCCTTGTTTTACTCCCAACAACACCCATTCAAGGTCTACCGCTTCCACAACCTACTCGTGGGCTTGACAAACCACAACATCCGTTCCTCGTTCCGATCACCGCCAGACCAGTGCTGACGCTAGTATGGGCCTGTGTCGATGCCGTCTTGCTCGTACCGTGGTGGGCAGGTTCGCTACGCCGGTGGGCACATGACGGAACTCTGGGTCAGCGTACCGCGAAGATGCCCCTTATAGTAGATCTACATAAACAACGGGTATGCGCTGCTCCTCCTGTCCCTCTCCCCGAATTCATCTCATGTATACATGCAGGACACCTGGAACGCCTACATCTTCACTGCGTACACGGCTCTGGCGCTGCACGTCATAATCATTTTATTCGGAGCTCCGTTCACCCAGTGAGTACACTATACAGCTATACAGACTTTGCTCTGCTCATCAGCCTCCACTCATTCGCTCACTCGGGCTACGCATGCTTTCTTAAGTATGTGCCGCACACGGCGCTGTTAGCTCTACTCCTCTCTCTATACACCGTCTTCACTCCCGCATATGTACTTGGTCCACCATCTCTCGCACTCCCGTTCCTCTCGACGGTAGCTAGGGATGCGGTTAAGCAAAACGACGTTTGGGTGCGGATATTCGTGGAACGCATGTATGTCACACTCTCCTATATTTCTCCCACCCAACCACATCCCTAATTGGCCTTGTTGCAGTGTTAAGAAGCCCTTTGAGCGTGCTCTACTTTATCCTACATACGGCGCATTTCTGGGAGCATGGATTGGCGTGATACCTATTGGGCTTGACTGGGACCGCCCGTGGCAGGTAACGACAATGTGATTTTTCTCTGTGCTAGCAGGAAGGATAACTCGGCCGATTGCAGGGATATCCGCTCACGCCAGCAGCTGGTGCATCCCTAGGCTACATCATTGGTTCCCTTCTTGCACTGGGCACCAGCCTGGTCATATTTTTCGCTGATACCAGTAGGTTGGAGCGACGGGTGGACTAATAAAGAATGAGTTACTAAACATTCCACATTTACAAAATACCGCTATCGCGTGTACATATCATCCTTGTGTTGGCTAGCTACCGTACAATGAAGCTGAGGAAATTTCGAAGCGCAACAACCCTCGGGGTTGTATCATATAAGTGACTCAACATCGACAAATGTTACTGTGTTGCCCATGTGAACTTCCTGTCGCCGGGCTAACCTAAGGGCCATGTCGCTAGCCATTTGGGGCTGCACTTCAGTCAGGCAAGGAAGGACTCGTGGTCCTTTTGTTTACATTCAATACAAGCAAGTAACAGTAACAAGCGGAAGAAACAAACGTTCGAAGCATAGACAACTGACGAAATATGGAGCAACATACTAATGGACAATACAAAGAACTGGGGAATGAGGAATACAGAGCACTTATCGACCAGGTCCACTGCCCATTTCAACTATTATCAACCCTGATATGGCCTCTCCAATTAATCTTCTAAGCGGTGGATAGTGACAGGGTGGCCGGAATGCTGACGTGCAGTGATGAAGTGCTGAATTGCTTGATGCACCGGCCCAGATGGCTCATACTCTCGTAGGTAAAGACTATGCAGAGCAGGTAAGAGTTCTGTGGCCGTCTCCACAGCGATCTCTTGGAGCGCCAACATCACAGGGGACACGAAGTGGTCGTAAATACGCAGGGTGTGAACGGAGATGAATAGCTGGAAGAGCTCCAACCATTGTGTGTTGTCCATGTAGACCTCGTTCAAAGGCAAAATGGGATTAGTGTGGTGCCCAGAGATGTCGAGTTGGTCGATGGTGGACAGGAGGAACGAGAACTGATTAGACATCTGTGTAATAAACGACACTTGCCAATCTATTTCTTCACATGGATTTCTCAGAGAGAAACATTGATTGACACCGTCCACCCCTTGCGGGAAAACGTTGAATATGACCATAGAAGGTGGAAAGATCAGCCTGGCAGCATTGCCTGATGACTTGAGCATCCCTGCGTGAGAGATGAACCAGGGGAGGTGTCCGAAGTTGAAGATGAGCTGATTGAAGAATGTTATCGTCAGACTTTGGAATTGAAGAGGATCAACGTCAATTAGGGTGATGAGGCCTTCAAGATATTCGCTAACACCATGGAACTCGAGGGAGGTGAGAGAGGGGAGGATGGCACGTGTCTGTGGAGGTGGACGTCGAGTACTTTGAGGGCGAGAAGCTGGGGATGCAAATCCAATGATAAGATCTTGCAGCCTAGTCAAGTTTGAGAGAGCTGCGACGATCGTCTCGGGTGAAAAGTAACCACTATGTGGTATCGATAAGAGGCGAAGGATAACGAGATGATTGGTAGTCAAAAGAAGTTTTGGTAATCCCGGAAATGGAATGCACAGCAAATAGAGGAATTGAAGGTGCGGGGCGGATCCACCTAAGAATGTATCAGGAAGTGCCGGACTACTTGGTTTATTCGACTGAAGATTGAGATGCGTTAGTGCAGGGAATGATTCCTGCATCACTGTGGCAAATCGCTCCGGTTTTGTGTTTATGTAAATCTGGCGTACACGGTCACGGTGCTCGAGTGCAGCAATGATGTTATCCATATCACCGTGACCATACGACGCTAATAGGATAGGCAAGGTTGGCCAGATATGCAACATATCCCTCACAGGAGTTCTTGCTGTGCAGAGAAGGTGCAGGTTGAGATGGGTTGGTAATGCGAGTACAAGATTCCGCCATCTTTGACATATTTGCACTAGCACATACCATGGGGGGCGTATCCACAACAGGTTCAGTTGATCCTCTTGATAGAAATGGAAGATAATTAGGAGGACATCATCTGGGAGCGCGCCGATTGTGACACGGACTGGGCCACAGAAGGGAGTGATCGTATTGAGCACTACGGTATCCTTCCTTTTGCATGCCTGTTTCCTTCTGGTAACCTTCGACACCACTTTCCCCATTGCGGATCCTATAACCTGGGATAGGAGAGATTGAAGGGGCTGAAGGTAATGGCGGGCAATACGAATAGTGCTGCTTGATTCGGAGCTTATAAACGGGTCTCCGAGTGGGCTGATTAGAAATTAGTAAGTAAAAACAGGGTGCTTCTACAACGGGAGCCATCCCTGATGGCTCTCTACGTCTTATCAGAGTTTGTCGAACAGCAGCAGTGACAGGCGTGGGAGTTGGGAGTAGGGAGTAGCGCCAATGTGGTTATGTAGGAAGCAACACGGACGTCCGTTCCGAATATGATTGTGAAGTACTGTGCAAACGATAAGGGAGCTGTCCCGTCGCGGGCCCGTTAGAACTTCCATCCACCCGCAAGGGCCATAATATCCCCGGGATCATATTTCTTTCTGATTTCCCGCAACCGCTCCAGATGTTGGCCATACATCTCCAACGGCGTCCCAAAAATCGCATAGTTTGGATAAGATATTGCATCCTGCAAATGTTGTCCATCCTTAACCCCCAAGTAGATGTTTGATGTGAGGATTCTGAAGAAGGCGCGTGACCGGTCTGGCGGGTATGCACTTGGCAGTCCGTGTGTAAGGAAACCAGACTCGTGTGGGTAGAAGGAATATACGATTAGGATGTTTTCGTTATGCTTGCTAAGAGTCTCGCGCCAGAACTTTGCGAAATAAATAAAATTGAGCGTGGTAGGTCATTGAATAGCGGCCACACACCCTGCTCACATTTCCGTATGCTTCGATAACAGGCTCGGTAAAACGCATCGTGTGGACACTATCAATGTAGCCACTGGCCCACTGCCATGCGGAGGAGTAAGGAAAAGCAAAAATGATCCTAATGCCTAATTAGAGCCCACCGTTCGTATGTAGGGAGGAAGCATCCCAAAACCCAGTCCGTAAAGGAACCGTTGAAGATGGGCTTAAATCCCAAATTTTACCTGGAAAACATCGGCTGAGTGATGCCATAAGACCGTGAACTCGTGGTCTCACCGTACCATTAGTGTAAATGAACTGTCCTTGTTACGCAGCCTTGTGGTCATGTTTCCGACAGCCCGACTTAGGAACGAGACAAAAGCTGCTTGGGCATCCTCCGCTAGCTCTCCCACAAGCTGAGTGAGACAGCCTGTTCCGGAGTCGAGTATTGCGGACATGCAGTCACTGCGAACGAAGAGCAGACGTACCCAAATATCATCTCGTTCATAATATTTCAAGATAAATTTAGTAACAGTTCCCTGATCGATATGAGATCTTCATTTACATAGTCTTGTGACATGGTCGCGAAACTCACATAGTTGCTAAATCCACCGTGGTGCTCGTGAGCTCATTGCAGTGCCCCTCGTAGCTATAAGCTATTGTTACTAAGACGACATACCTTGGGCACCACCACATCCTTCTGACAATTCACAGGTTTCAAGCTGTGGCACTTTGCGCAGACAAAAATTTGAAACCCAAGGGCCAAGGGGATGGAGACAGGGAAGAGGCGTCTGTCTATTCGTCGATGTGAGTTCTTAGGTCGGTCATCACACCCACCACATCACTCATTAGGTAATAGATGTAGATTGCTACACACGATATTTTTAGGCAAGGGAGATAAGATATGTCCTCTCCCTTATGACTCAATATCACGTGCATCATTCAGCGTGACTTGCCAATGCCAACTCGTCAGATGGCCACCGTTCGCAAGGGAAGGAATCCTTATAGATTGCAGCCTCAAGGTATCTCGGTTAACTCTACATCCGAATCAGATCCCTTGTCAGTCCCGAGTGCCATCCCGGAACAGTACCCGCCCTGAGTCTTCGTACATGTCATACTTCTCGCCGCTGCCCTTGTTTTACTCCCAACAACACCCATTCAAGGTCTGTCGCTTCCACAACCTGCTCGTGGGCTTGACAAATCCCAACATCCGTTCCTCGTTCCGATCACCGCCAGACCCGTGCTGACGCTAGTATGGGCCTGTGTCGGTGCCGTCTTGCTCGTACCGTGGTGGGCAGGTTCGCTATGCCGGTGGGCACATGACGGAACTCTGGGTCAGCGTACCGCGAAGATGCCCCTTATAGTCGATCTACACAAACAACGGGTATGCGCTGCTCCTTCTGTCCCTCTCCCCGATTTCATCTCATGTATACATGCAGGACACCTGGAACGCCTATATCTTCACTGCGTACACGGCTCTGGCGCTGCACGTCGTAATCATTTTATTCGGATCTCCGTTCACCCAGTGAGTCCACTATACAGACTTTACTCCGCTCATCATCCCCACTCATTCGCTCACTCGGGCTACGCATGCTTTCTTAGGCATGTGCCGCACACGGCGCTGTTAGCTCTACTCCTCTCTATATACACCGTCTTCACTCCCGCATATGTGCTTGGTCCACCATCTCTCGCACTCCCGTTCCTCTCGACTGTCGCCAGGGATGCGGCTAAGAAAAACGACCTTTGGGTGCAGATATTCGTGGAACGCGAGTATGTCACACTCTCCTAGATCTCTCCCGTACTCCGCCACATCCATAATTGGCCTTCTTTCAGTGTTAAGAAGCCCTTTGAGCGTGCTATGCTTTATCCTACATACGGCGCATTTCTGGGAGCATGGATTGGCGTGATACCTATTGGGCTTGACTGGGACCGCCCGTGGCAGGTAACGACAATGTGATTTTGCTGTGTGCTAGCAGGAAGGATAACCCGGCAGATTGCAGGGATATCCACTCACGCCAGCAGCTGGTGCATCCCTAGGCTACATTATTGGTTCCTTTCTTGCATTGTGTACTAGCCTGATCATATTTTTTGCCAATACCAGTAGGTTGGAGCGACGGGTGGACTAATAAAGAATGAGTTACTCAACATTCCACATTTAAAAAATACCGCTATCGCGTGTACATATCATCCTTGTGTTGGCTAGCTACCTTACAATAAAGCCGAGGAAGTGCAACAACCCTTGGTGTTGTATCATGTACGTGACTCAACATCGACAAATGTTACTGTTACCCACGTGAACTTCCTCTCGCTGTGCTAACCTAAGGGCCATGTCGCTACCCATTTTGGGCTGCACTTCAGTCAGGCAAGGAAGGGCTCATGGTCCCTTTATTTCCATTCAATACGAGGAAGTGACAGTAACAAGCAGAAGAAACAAACGTTCGAAGCATAGACAACTGACGAAAAATGGAGCGACATACTAATGGACAATACAAAGAACTGGAGAGTGAGGGATACAGAGCACTTATCCATAAGGTTCACCGTCCATTCCAACGATTACCAATCCTGATATGGGTTCTCCAATGGCTCTTGTAAGCGGTGGATAGTGACAGGGTGGCCGGAATGCTGACGTGCAGTGATGAAGGGCCGAATTGCTTGATGCTCAAGCCCAGATGGCTCATACTCTCCTAGGTAAAGATTATCCAGAGCAGGTAAGAGGTCTGTGGTCGTCTCCACAGTGATCTCATGAAGCACCGACATGACAGGGGACTGGAAGTGGCGGGAAATACGCAGGGTATGAACAGAGATGAATGGCTGGAAGAGTTCCAACCACTGTGTGTTGTCCATGTCGACCTCGTTCAAAGGCAAAATGGGAATCATGGGATCAGTAGTGTATGCGTACGGATTGGGACTATGATAAATGATGTCGAGTTGCTTGATGGTGGACAGGAGGAACGAGAACGGATTACGCATCTGTGCAATAAACGAAACTTGCCAATCTAATTCTTTACATCGATTTCTCAGAAAGAACGATCGCTTGACACCGTCCACCCCTTGCAGGAAAATTTTGAACTCGACTGTAGAAGGTCCAAAGACCAGGTTGGCAGCACAGCCTGATGACCTGAGCATCCCTGTGTGGGAGATGAACCGGGGGAGGTGTCCGAAGTTGAAGATGAGCTGATTGAAGAATGTTATGTTCACATTTCGGAATTGAAGAGCATCAACGTCCAGTAGGGTGATGAGGTCTTCAAGATACTCGCTAACACCATAGAAATCGAGGTGGGTGAGTGAGGAGAGGATGGCGCGTGTCTGTGGAGGTGGGCGTCGAGTACTTTGAGGGCGAGAAGCTGGGGATGCAAATCCAATGGTAAGAAATCGCAGCCTAGTCGAGTTGGAGAGAGCTGCGACGATCGTCTTGGGTGAAAAGTAACCAGTATGTGGTAACGATAAAAGGCTGAGTTGAACAAGATTATTGGTAGTCAAAAGGAGCTTAGGTAATCCCGGAAATGAAATTCTCCCCAACGAGAGGTATTGAAGGTGCAGGGCGGATCCACCTAAGAATGTATCAGGAAGTGCCAGAGTTGATTTATTCGAGTATAGATAGAGATGTGTCAGTGCAGGGAATGATTCCTGCATCACTGTGACAAATCGCTCCGGTTCTTGGCTTATGGAAATCCGGCGTACACGGTCACGGTGCTCGAGTGCAGCAATGATGTTATCCATATCACCGTGACGATACGACCATAATATGATAGGCAAGGGTGGCCATATATGCAACATATCCCTCACAGGAGTTCTTTCTGTGCAGAGAAGGTGCAGGTTGAGATGGGTTGGTAATGCGAATACAAGATTCCGCCATCTTTGACATATTTGCACCAGCACATACCATCGCGACTGATTCATCATCCACAGCAGGTCCAGTTGATCCTCTTGGCAGAAATGAAAGATGATTAGGAGGACATCATCTGGGAGCGCTCCGATTGTGACACGGACTGGGCCACACAAGGAAGTGATCGTTTTGAGCACTGCGGCATCCTTCCTTTTGCATGCCTGTTTTCTTCTGGTAACCTTCGATTCCACTTTCTCCATTGAAAATCCTATAGCGTGGGATAGGAGAGATGCAAGGGGCTGAAGGTAATGACGGGCAATACGAATAGTATTGATTGATTCGGAGTTTACGAACGGGTCTTCGAGTGGGCTGATTAGAAATTAGTCAGTACAAACTGGGTGCTTCTAGAACGGGAGCCACTGAGGGCTCGTGAGGGCTCTCTACGTACAGTACTTATCAGAGTTTGTCGAACAGTAGCAGTGACAATTGGACAACGGGCGATGGGAGTTGGGAGTAGCGCCAGTGTGGTTACGTAAGACGCACGGACGTCCATTCCGAATCATGATTGTGAAGTATTCGAACTCGTGACTGTCCAAACGATAAGGGAGCCGTCCCGTCCCCCTTAGAACTTCCATCCACCCGCAAGGCCCATAATATCCCCAGGATCATATTTCTTTCTAATCTCGCGCAACCGCTCCAGATACCAGTGTTGACCATACACCTCCAACGGCGTCCCAAAATTGGATAAGATATTGCATCCTTCAAATATTGTCCATCCTTGATCCCCGCTGCAACTAATATTGAGTGGGAACTACGAGTCGCATCCGCCATGTATTTGTCAGCTGATGGGTTAGACCACCCAAAGTAGATGTTTGATGTGAGGAAGGCGCGTGACCGATCTAGTGGGTATGCGCTTTGCGGTCCGTATGTAAGGAAACCAGGCTCGTATGGGTCAAATGAATATACGACTATGACGGTTTCGTCATGTTTGCTAAGAGTCTCGCCCCAGAACTATGCGAATGAATTCGAACATGGTGGGTCATTAAATAGCAGCTACGCACCCTGCTCTCATTTCCATATGCTTCGATAACAGGCTGGATAAAACGCATCATGGGGACACTATCAAAGTAGCCACTGCCTTGCGGAGGAGTAAGGAAAAGCAAAATTTCTTTTAATGAATAATTAGAGCCCACCGTTCGTACGTAGGGAGGAAGCGTCCCAAAACCCAATCCGTAACAGAACCGTTGGATATGGTCTTAGATGAAGTCGGGAGTTTGCAGCAATTCATTATAGAGACCTTCAGGAGGCTGTGGACCGTTGTAGAACGACTCAATCCCGAATTTTACCTGGAAAAGATCGGCCTAAGTGATGCCATAAGACCGTGAACTCGTGGTCTCACCGTGCCATTAGTGTAAATAAACTGTCCTTGTTACGCAGCCTTGTGGTCATGTTCCGGAGTTAGGAACGAGGCAAAAGCTGCTTGGGCATCCTCCGCTAGCTCTCCCACAAGCTGAGTGGGACAGCCTGTTCCGGAGTCCAGTATTGCGGACATGCAGTCACTGCGAACGAAGAGCAGACGTACCCAAATATCATCTTGTTCATAATATTTCAAGATAAATTTAGTAACGATTTCCTGATCGATATGAGATCTTCATTTGCATAGTCTTGTGACATGGTCGCGAAACTCACATAGTTGCTAAATCCACCGTGGTGCTCGTGAGCTCATTGCTGTGCCCCTCGTAGCTATAAGCTATTGTTACTAAGACGACATACCTTGGGCACCACCACATCCCTCTGACAATTCACAGGTTTCAAGCTGTGGCACTTTGCGCAGACAACCAAGGGGATGGAGACAGGGAAGAGGCGTCTGTCTATTCGTCGATGTGAGTTCTTAGGTCGGTCATCACACCCACCACCATCACTCATTAGGTAATAGATCTAGATTGCTACACAAGATATTTTTAGGCAAGGGAGCCTAAAAATGAGATAAGATATGTCCTCTCCCTTATGTAACTCAATATCACGTGCATCATTCGATGAGCCCCAGCGTGACTTGCCAATGCCAACTCGTCAGATGGCCACCGTTCGCAAGGGAAGGAATCCTCATAGATTGCAGCCTCAAGGTATCTCGGTTAACTCTACATCCGAATCAGATCCCTTGTCAGTCCCGAGTGCCATCCCGGAACAGTACCCGCCCTGAGTCTTCGTACATGTCATACTTCTCGTCGCTGCCCTTGTTTTACTCCCAACAACACCCATTCAAGGTCTACTGCTTCCACAACCTGCTCGTGGGCTTGACAAACCACAACATCCGTTCCTCGTTCCGATCACCGCCAGACTAGTGCTGACGCTAGTATGGGCCTGTGTCGATGCCGTCTTGCTCGTACCGTGGTGGGCAGGTTCGCTACGCCAGTGGGCGCATGACGGAACTCTGGGTCAGCGTACCGCGAAGATGCCCCTTATAGTCGATCTACATAAACAACGGGTATGCCTTACTCCTTCTGTCCCTCTCCCTGATTTCATCTCATGTATACATGCAGGACACCTGGAACGCCTACATCTTTACTGCGTACACGGCTCTGGCGCCGCACGTCGTAATCATTTTATTCGGATCTCCGTTCACCCAGTGAGTCCACTATACAGACTTTGCTCCGCTCATCAGCCTCCACTCATTCGCTCACTCGTCCTACGCATGCTTTCCTAGGTATGTGCCGGACATGGCGCTGTTAGCTCTACTCTCTCTATACACCGTCTTCACTCCCGCATATGTACTTGGTCCGCCATCTCTCGCACTCCCGTTCCTCTCGACGGTCGCTAGGGATGCGGTTAAGCAAAACGACGTTTGGGTGCGGATATTCGTGGAACGCAAGTACGTCACCTTCCTATATCTCTCCCGTACCCAACCACATCCATAATTGGCCTTCTTGCAGTGTTAAGAAGCCGTTTGAGCGTGCTTTGCTTTATCCTACATACGGCGCATTTCTGGGAGCATGGATTGGCGTCATACCTATAGGGCTTGACTGGGACCGCCCGTGGCAGGTAACGACAATGTGAATTTCTCTGTGCTAGCAGGAAAGATAACTCTGCCGATTTCAGGGATATCCGCTCACAGCAGCAGCTGGTGCATCCCTAGGCTTCTTGCGCTGTGTACCAGCCTGATCATATTTTTCGCCGATACCAGTAGGTTGGACGGACGGGTGGACTAATAAAGAATGAGTTAAACAACATTCCACATTTACAAAATACCGCTATCGGGTGTACAAGTCATCCTTGTGTTGGCTAGCTACCGTACAATAAAGCTGAGGAAATTTTGAAGCGCCACAACCCTCGGGATTGTATCATATAAGTGAATCAACATTGACAAATGTTACTGTGTTGCCCATACGAACTTCCTGTCGCTGGGCTAACCTAAGGGCCATGTCGCTAGTTATTTTGGGCTGCACTTAACAACCAGGAGAAGAAACGAATGTTCGAAGCATAGACAACTGACGAAA
>QFDX01002248.1:0-10835 GCA_003315875.1 Lactifluus piperatus | reverse complement strand
ACCATTTACTCTTTAAATCTGATTTTTTTCAGGTTCATAGATGTATACTAAACACACACATTTCTGCTTTTTCTTTTGTATGTGAGGGCAGAATAATGCAACAATACTATAATTGGAGAGGAAAAGTCCCAAACGCGTTGGCGTGACAAGAGCCGAGAGGATCCAAGCGGAGTTTCATTTTTGTTGCGGCCTTCAACCCTTTTGTGTCTCCAACACTCTGGCTCCGATATCAAATATCGCCATGATTGCTGCGAGATCGTGTGTGACCCGTGTGTGACAAGAATGTGTAAACACTAGGTCCCTTTCAATTTGTGAATTCCTCCACTTCAACAACATAATTTGGCCACAAAAACGCACAGATTTGAAGCTGGGATAGCAACGTTTGCAAAGATAAAAGAATTAAAAAATTTGGGGAAGAATTGATGGAGTTATGACTTTATTTGTAAAAGTTTTTAAACACTAGGTGCGTGATAGTATCTGCTCCTGCCCTGTCGTGTGTGCTCGAGCCATCGGATTTCAAAGTCCGCTACCGGCTAATGTGTCGCGTCGTGTTCGACCATCGAACACGACAACGACAACGCGTGCATTGCAGTAACACCGAAGTGGAGCTTCGTCTGTATGAGTCAGCGTGACAATCCGTGACGAAATTTTTGAAGCTCCCAATTTTCGGGACTCGGGACTTGCACACAGCTTTCTCTGACACAACAAATGAGAGTTCAGAGGGGATACTGTTCAGATGTTATCACGTCGACTCTAAAAAGTCCGATTGGAAAAAGATGCTGCCAATGCTTTTATTCAGATCTTTTGGTAAAAGTTTTGAAACTCCCAACTCGTGATATCGATAGTATTATCATGTCTCAGCCTCCCTGACCACCTGCCTCCCTGCAATCCTCACTCTCCACCCTGAAGACCATCCTATCTACCAGTCTTCAGATATGTCAAGTCGCAGATCGTCCTCGACAGACAGCGACGCGGGCGCGATTCCAGCGCTCGGGATAATTGCCTAATTTCCAGGGCAAGTAAAAGCCAAAGGCGATCAATCAGAACCAGACAAACCTAGAAAGGAATGCACGAACTGCAACAAGCGGTGCCACGACGTGAGCGAACGTCGGAAGCTCAAGAGAAAGCAAGAAGCGCAAGGAGCTGCAAGTGCAGCCCCCCACACCCCCTTCGACTTGCTCTCCAAATGAAGTCTCCTCCAATCTCACGCTTGCCCCTCCACGCCCACCAATAGGGTCGTACGCCACTTTAAACCCACTACCGCGACGTCATCCAAAGCATCTTCCATCACAGGAGACGGTTTTCCGGCCGCTGTCGAAGGCGCCCTTGCCGCGCGAGGCACCGACAGCGAGCCCATCCCATAGCTAGCCACCCTAAGCACGACGCCTTATCTGCTGAAGTGGGGCCGATAAAAAGCTTGTAGACACATTTTTAATCAAATCGACGCCACAGAAACAGGGGGGGTTACCTAAAAGGACCCCCCACTGATACATGCAAGCGATAATAGGACGTCGGACGCGCACGCTATTCCCGCTTTGTCCCGCTTCTGCAAAGCTGGAACTCCGTCAGAAAGCGAAAAGGGATGACCAACGACGCAATTACCATAATAGGTCCTCCTGCATCCCCTCGATCGCCAACCTGCGCGCATCAAACGGGGGTTGGAGTGACATGAAAAGTTGGGATGGGATGTGCGTGTTATGATTTGGGCTATAAGAAGTATTGTCGTTTGTTATTTTTCTTCCTAGTGAGTTTGCGAGGAGTCAGAAGTTCAGAAGTAGCAACGTGTCATAAAGTCGTTGTCGCGGGACTTACCGCCTCGTCCACGCAGATTGAGGTTCCTTTTGGGACCTTTCCAGCCATCTAAGTCGGGGAAGGGGCATAGGCCCCTGAGATGAACTACGCTGCCAGTGTGACATATGCCACGATGGTTGGCGGTGATACCTGTGGTGCCTTGCCTTGCATCGGCATGGTATAATCCCCATTAACTAGAAAGACGCGTAGGAATAACCATAAGTCATCATTTTGGACAGTTTCTTCACGGGCATAGGTGTTGAACGGGGCACTAAGGTTTGCCCTTGAGCATGGTGTCCAGGCGATGACTTTCAATGAGTTGAGGAAGGACTGAATGGTTACTAGGACGCCTTCACGGTCCTGAGACTCGAAGGAGTCGTAAGGTGACTATGGGTGGGGGACCAGACCTTGCGTTTCAGGAGCTCTCTTGGTGGGCAGAGGTATGGGTGCAGTGGGGGACGCGACTGTCCAGTCCAAAAGAGCGCAAGGCAGATCACTAAGCTCGGAACCAGAGTTATTTCTGGTTCCTGAGTTTAGCGATCATGCCTAAATACGACTCAGAGGAAACAGATCGTTAGGTCGCCGAGCAGCAAGAGGTACGGTGGGAAAAAGAAAAGGGAAAAAGATATTGCGATAGGAAGTGCTTATTAGTAGTAAAAATAATTACGGCATTTCTGATGCCAAGCAATATTCTAAGGGCATTGCTTGGCATCATCAGCATGAACCGTATTTTATGACGTCACTAATCTGCAACCATGTGACATCTTTAGAACAACAATCCTCGTAACTAGGCCGTGTCTCTGCCTTACCTATTGCACTTTTCTGTTTGGTTCTGCGACCGTCATTATGGTGAGCATTATAGGACAAATTTATTTCGAATTGCCTCACTTCTGACCTACAACCCACAATTTTGGTGTCCACTACTACGCCCATCGTAACTTAGATCAATGCCATCCTTGTGCGCTGCATGATGACTAATCTACCACCCAGTCTTCAGATGTCGATCGTCCTCGACAAACAGCGACGCGGGCGCGATTCCAGCCCTGGCATAATTGCCTATTTTGCCAGGGCAGGTAAATACCAAAGGCGATCAACCAGAAACCAGACAAACCCAGAAAGGAATGCACGCATGAAACAAGCGGGGGCCACGACATGAGCGAACGTTGGAAGTTCAAGAGAAAGCAAGAAGCGCAAGGACCTGCAAGTGCAACCCCCCCCTTCGACTTGCTCTCCAAATGAAGTCTCCATCAATCTCAGGCGTGACCCCTCCACGCCCACCGATAGGATCGTACGCCTCTTTAAATCCGTTGCCGCGACGTCGTCCAAAGTCTCTTCCATCGCAGGAGACGGGTTTCCGGCCGCTGTCGGAGGTGCGCTTGCCGCGCGACGCACAGTACGAGCCGATCCCGTGGCTAGCCACCCTAAGCACGATGCCGTATCTGCTGAAGTGGGCCCATAAAAAGCTCGTAGACGCATTTTTCATCGAATCGACGCCGCAGAAACAACGGGCTACATCTAAAAGGACCCGGGGCGACCAACGACCACTTACCATAATAGGTCCTCCTGCATCCTCGCTCGCCTCCATGCAAGCTGCGCGCATCAAAAAGGGGTTGGAGTTGCGTGATGGGATGGGATGGGATGTGCGTGTTATGATTCGGGCTATAAGTACTATTGTCGTTTGTTATTTTTCTCTATAGACGTGAGTTGCGGGGAGTCAGTTTAACAACCAAACCTTTCCATTCAAACGTGTGCTATGTGTGAGGATACTAATTACAAGGGGAGGTAGCATGATAATGTGTAACGTTTCGAATGGGGAATCAGAAATAGCGACGTGTCATAAAGTCGTTGTCGCGGGTCCTACCGCCTCGTCCACGCAACTTGATGTTCCTTTTGAGACCGTTCCAGCTATCTAAGTCGAGAAAGGGGCAGAGGTATGGGTGCAGTGGTAGTTATGGCGATAATATAAACAAGGGTAACTGATAAAAAAGGGGTGAGTGTGGTTGGGGGTTGGGACATATCCTACTGCATGTAGCGGTAGCTGGGTGGCAGCATGCCGATGCGACTGTGGTTAGTTTACAAACGCGGCCGCGAGCGACTCTCGGGTTGACGCCTGATGTACTAGTATGTATAGTATAGTAGGAGGAACGAACACCGCTCTCTCCCTCTAGGATGGGTCACTTTATTTATCAACCCGTATTCATAAATTCCATCGTATGCGAAAGTGTAAAGCACTAAATTATAAGAAACTTCTGCATCAACAAAAAGACAGGAAGGACTATAGTACTAAGCCCCTGTGCCGGCGTTACTTCCACGCGCGCCATCATCAGATACTGAAATCAACCAGTCAGTTAGCCGTCGCATCGGTGACGATTGGACGGTTCCTCCAACCTTAATTGCTATCCTCGTTGTGCGCCATGCTCAATAAGCAATTGCACAATCTCCCGATACCCCCTTCGTTTCGCTAATTGAAATGCAGTTAGACCATCCTCAGTGTGAAGCTCTAGATTTGCACCCCGTGAAAGGAGCAATTTCACCGTCTCGAGTTGTCTAAAATTTGATGACAGATGTAGGGGGGTCCAGCCATCCAGATTCCTAGCATTGACATCTGCGCCGTGATCAATCAAGAAACGTGCGACATCAATATGCCCGAACCCAGATGCAAAGTGTAACGGTGTCCACCCAAAATAGTCCCGTAAGTTGACCTCCGCGCCGTGCTCAATAAGTAACTGCACAACCTCGAAGTGTCCCTTTGTCGACGCGAGATCCAGTGGTGTTCTCTGATCAGCACTGAATGCATTGACATCTGCACCCCGTACGATCAGCGACCGTACAACCCCAAGGTTTCCCTCCGTCACCGCAGTGTGCAGTGACGTTTCTTCCGTGTTGTCCCCCTCATCATCATCAGAGTTGTAAAGTGCTGTGTCCGATGTAGTTGAGCATATGAGGTTCCGAACATTCGCGTCTCCCTCGTAATTGGCTAGGAAGCTTGCAACTTCGCTTTGGCCATTGTCCGATGCCAAGCCTGCTGCAGTTTGATTATCGTGATTCCGCGAGTCCACGTCCGCACCATGCCTGAGCAACAACTTGACAATCTTGAGATGACCCTCCCACGATGCTGTGTGTAACGCAGTCCAACCCTTGTTGTTGATGGCGCCCACGTTCGCTCCTGACTCGAGTAAAAAGCGTATTATCTTGAATATCCCTTTTCCAGCTGCAAGATAAAGAGGTGTCTCTTCCAGGTCGTTACGAGAATCGATAATGGCACCATGTTCGACCAGTAACTGTGCGACCTTTATGTGCCCAGTAGCCGATGCGAGGTGCAGCGGAGTTGCAAGGTGTTCTCCCCGTGCATTCACATTCGCACCACGGTCTAGCAACAGTCGTACGAGGTCAAGGTGTCCTTTACGTGATGCGAAGTGTAACGGGGCAAATTTCTGGTTGTTCTGGGAATTTATGTCTGCACCTTCGTCGATTAGGAAGCGGGCAATATCGAACTTCCCATTTCTTGACGCCAGTACCAACGGAGTCTCCTGGCTACCATTCCACGCGTCAATGTCTCCGCCAGAATGAAGTAATAGTTGCACCACATCGAGGTGTCCGTTTATGGATGCGGTGTGAAATGCATTCCAACCTTCGTTATCAGTGGCCTTGATATCAGCTCCTTTCTCTATTAAGAACCGCACAACATCAAGCTTCCCATTTCCAGATGCCAAGTACAATGCAGTTTTCCCGTCCACGATCCGAACGTCGACATCGATACCACACTGGAGTAGGAGCCTCACGAGGTGGACGTGCCCACATCTTGACGCTGAGTGGAGTGGAGTCCAGCCCTTGTTACATCGGGAAGACATATTTGCACCTTTTTCGATTAAGTACCGTGCAATGTCGAGGTGCCCTTGCCATGCGGCGCGATCCAAGGGCGTTTCTTTCTCGTTGGTCAGCATATCGACAGCTGCACCACGTTCGATAAGCAACTTCACGGTATCGATGTGTCCATTGAACGATGCAAAATGTAGCGGGGTCCAGCTTTCCTTTCCCGGTATGTTTATGTCTACGCTGTGGTCTAGCATCAACCGCACGACGTCGACATGTCCGAGTCCTGCCGCGTGGTGCAATGGAATCCAGTTGTACTTGGTTCTGGAATACAGGTTTGCACCTCGCTTGATAAGGAAGCATGAAACGTCGAGATGTCCTCGCAGAGACGCATAGGATAATGGAGTATTCTGGTCACCATCCCTCGCCTCGAGGGCTGCACCAGAATCCAGTAGCAGTTGCACGACATCGAGGTGCCCACTAGTTGCTGCGTCGTGTAGAGGGGTCTGATCCTCTTTTCTCGGACAGTCCACAATGGCGCCGTGCTGAAGCAGCAGACGCACGATTTCCACTTGTCCCTGGTCCGAGGCCATATGAAGTGCGGTCCAGCCTCCAGTGTCTTGTGCGTGCACATCAGCATTATTTTCAAGGAGGAACCGTACGGTATTGACATGCCCCCCTTGCGATGCCCGGTGCAAAACCGTCCAGTGATCGGAAAATCGATCATTAACATTGGCACCATGCTGTACCAGTAATACTGCGACGTTCAGATGCCCGATGGCTAGCGCCGCGCGTAGTGGACTCAGGCGAGATCCACACTTCCTATTCACGTCCGACGGATGAACAAGGAGAAGGTGCTCTGTAAGGTCATGGAATCCGCATAATGCTGCATAGTAAAGTGGAGACGCCTCTGGAACTATTGGATGAATTGACGACATTGCTTGTCTCCAAGGGCTATCAATATCGTACACCCACACCCACGCTGCAAAATGAGGCATGTTCGGGTCGAAAAGGCGTTCCATCATTTCTCGTATGGACGACGAGACATTATCAAATTGGGCATGACTGGTCCAATGTCGAGCAGCGTAGTGGGCCAGTGGGATATTCTCGATCGTCTTTTTGTCGATACGCTCGTCTAGATTGAGCAGGATGCTCAGACATGCTTTTGCAAGGATCGTATGCGCGGGACCGGGAAGAATGTAAAAATGGGAAAGGAGGTCGTCCCCTAATGAGGCAAGGCGATCCGAGATCAAGAACTCCTTGACGCTGAAGTGGGAAAATTGAACTACTCTTGAGCCATCCACATTGACAATCGATATCAGGCTCGAACCAACGGAGAGAACTGCTTCTTCTGCATCGTCTAGGCGCCAACCTTCATCATATTTTGGAACCGAATCGGGTTCAAACTGAATAGCAAGAATATCGGCAAGTTCTGCGACGCATAGCGGACGAATCGCTACGAAGAGGCATTTGAAGAGATGTCCAGCATATTCTCGATTCTCTTCGTCAATTGAGATCAATGCATGTTTATATGTTTCATCTAACGTCTTTGGCAACTCGTTCAGAGCAGCCTCGATCTTCGGACGAAGTTTGCGACGCAGCAACTCCAACAGGCAGAACACCCATCTAAACCTGCACATAATTCAATAGGTCAGATTTTGAGAGGCATCGTCATACGGTGACTTACATCCCGCCTGCTCTCTCCGAGAGGAATTTGATCACCAGTTGTTTATCCTGTTCTCTCCATCTCCGCATCTTTGGATCAGAGTGAACAACTTTGTTTATGTAATCCACGATGTCCTGTTTTTGTCCGGTTGCCTCATGAAGGCACACCCCAAGTCTTGTTAAAGGCTCGAGGACAGTTCGGATGTCAAATTCTGGACGGCTCGTAACACAAATATGAACATTTGAAAGCGACAACTTGACAACCTCTTCCACGAGTTCGAGGACCTTTTCCCGTGGCGTTGGCATCCCCGTATTTGGACATTCGTCTAACGCATCGATTATGATGTAAATTGGCGCCTCTCCGGGGAGCTTCAGCATGTTGCAGAGAGTGTCCGTAAGTGTCTTGCTGGCAGGGTCTTGGATGCCGCTATCGTGAGTCGCATACAAGTGGGAGAGCATATCATAATATGCAGTAGATTGCGCAGAGAGCTGCATGAGGAGAGAAGACAGTAGACCTTTGCAATGCTGCTTCTTGACATCCCTAAAATCGAAATAATAATATGCCACAGAGGCCAACCCGGCTGCGCGTAAACCTGCGATGTTTTCGACAATTGCAGAGCTGGCTGATACCTCAGTGATTGAGAGCGGATCAGTTGATGAGGACGTACAGGAGGATAGTCTTTCCTGACCCCGCTATTAGATCACAACCTTGTTAGGACGTTAAACACGTGAACATCGGGGGAACCTTACGGTTACCATGGATCCATAATAATGATCCACTTTCCTTCCACTCAGAGAAGATACTCCCCTCCAAAAACCAAGCTGCAGTCCCGGGCTGATGAGCTTCACAGGCAACATTATGACTTGTTGAAGGATTCGGAGAATCTAGCCAGTGTCTGACATTCCTTTGCAACAGGTCACCTTCAATCTAGCGTCAGTATCGAAGATTCGCATGCGTGGGTTAGACAATCACGAACGTTCTATCTTGTTTATCTTACTAACTGTCTCTCGCATATCAACTAGATAGATTCTCAGCCGATTCTAAGATTTATAGACGCACTAAGAACATACCAAGGGCCTGTTGAATGTTACCGATCGATGCCTTGCCATCTACAAGGCCAACAGATCCATTAAATTGTAATAACGAAACAAGAGGCGTGGCACACCGTTCATGACTACCTTCATATTACTCATAAGACAATGGACGACCTCTAAAGTCTGGACAATAGTCATTCGAGCTTCCTCTTGAGTGAGCCGGTCGAGCCTCTTTAACACAGATTCAATTTCGCTCTCTCCCAAAAACTTCTTTGCAAACTTTCCTGCAGCACATTCAACCACCGGGGTGACACGTAGAAAAGCAGGGGAATGCTTACTGAAACGTCCTAGCTTTATTTGTTTTGTTGCTAGGGCAAGCACCGAGAGTAATTCGACCATAATTTTGATCAATATACCTGTCATCGTGGTGGTTGGCGAGATCTTGGTATAAACGTGCAATCGTTGAAGAAAGTTCTGGACACATTCAAAGAGGTCTTCGAGTGCGTCATAGCTCGCGCTAACACCACTAGCAACCTGGAATACTAACGTCAGGGGTACATAACCGAAGGGTGATAAGGGAGAGACGCACTACGAGGAGGACATCAATTCCGACAAAGATTGCCTTTGCTGGCGGAAAGGGTACCTAGTAAGGTAACAATCAAACTACGGTGTGAGAAGAACGAAGCTTGTGTAGCTCACAAGGCTCAATGACTCGCCGAGAGTGCCAGAAAGTGCATGAAGGACCTGCACTATTGGCTTGAGGAAGTTTATGAATTTGCGATTTCGATTTCGATATTCCTTAAATTCCCTCTCTCGTTCTTGGAATAGTTTGAGGACGCCTTCTGGTGAATCCGAGTGTTGCAGCTCGGGAGCGAATGGACTCTGAGCAAGGTCAATCCCTGTCTGCTGGGTGTACTCGTGTAAAGCAGCATCGATGATAAGCTGGAAGTTAGATGGGGACGTGGGCGCAGATGTGGCCGAACTCATGATAGGAAAAACTTGAAAGGGATAGTATGTTGATATGAGATGATAGGAAAGCCAGAGTGATGGACGGGTTCAGGTAATGGATGAGATGGCTCCATGTAGCCGCCCGAGAGCGCGAAAAACCAACATGTGGCACAACAAAGTGGCTGTGAAAAACGTCACGTAACTTGAAGCTCCCCGTTAGTAAAAGCGATCCATGCTCTGCGATTTGCATATCCTCAAACCAACAATGTTCTTTTAAGTTAGCTGCATGCGAGTACCGACTTGAAACACCCTCTCTATCCCTTTCCGATCACAACTCGGTACCGCTGGACCATACACTGCTCGCTCACCTTGCGCTTCTACCCTTATCCGAGTCTGCGAGACCAGCAAGGCGATGAGATATCGTGCTTATGAGCTTGTGGGCATTTCCTGAGTGGAAATCTATCTCGCAGGACGAGCGTGCCCGGGAGACGAAATCGCTGCAAGCCTGAAATCACTGCCACGGTGCCTATGGTTCCTGCTCAATGGCTGAACACCTACGCGCGTGCGCGTGTCCTCCTCTACATGTTTTGAGGAGCGGGAGTAGCATATGCAGGCAGCGGGGTCTCACTGAAACAGCTGAGCGTGTCATCTGGTACAACATTTCCACGAACAAGTTGTCCACAAACACGTTGACTGGGCTCAGCAGACACTGCTACAGTAGTCGCTCGTATTCTTCACCCCTGCTTCTATGCACGCTACAGGCCGTACCTAAGGCCTAAGGCACAAGATCGTATCTCCGCTTCGAATCGCAGCTCCGCGGCCGCACCTCGGTGTGGCACCCACCCCATACTGGCTAGCTCGGCACAAGACGCGCCCTCGAGGAGGCAATTCAGTTTGAGCTGGCTCTCGCTCACGACCGACATTGGCTCCTGTGTCGAGATGATTATGTAGGCTGTGTCGACACTTCGCCGTTCATCCGCAGGAGCAGCGAGGACGAGGCTGGAAGGCCGCAAGCCAGAGGACTCACTCCCTGCATCACCGGTGGCAAGGGGAGGATGCCAGGGGGGACCTGCGGAGAGGAGCCTGATATGATGAACAAGGCTATGAATAGAGTCGCGTCAGTATTCGTGGGGATGATTAGCGAAGAAATAATCGCTAACCGCCCCCAAATCCCTTCTTCCCTCGCGCGTTCTATTAAAGCTTAAAGCGCTTAAAGCTTAAAGTCTCAAGATTCGTCCTGCGATAGCTCCCTTTTGCTGCTTCGAATCGTCCCTTCCTTATTTATAGCTCCCGCGTTTGCCTTCCCATAAGTTGCGTGTTCTTCGTAGCTGCCTTCAAAGTTTCTCTCGTACCCCTCATTTATACACCCCTTTCACGCCACCCGAAATCACCCGAGTACTACTTAGGACTTGCATGCGTATCACAAAAGACTTGTTGGGGGTGTGGGGCATAGCAGGGTGACCGAGCGAACGAATCATGCAAGATTCAGACATATGTCATGGATTAGACCTCCGAGAGTCGGATGACACTCCCGGAAGTGGCCGTGCAAAATGTCTTTACCCTACGGTCACTGTAGCGGGACA
>QFDX01002247.1:0-38343 GCA_003315875.1 Lactifluus piperatus | reverse complement strand
ATGCTGGGCACTTGAAGCCCATTTTGAATTGAAAAAGACCCCAAAACAGGGACAACCAGTGTGACTCACCTCGGGAGCTAGATGCTGGACAGGCAACAGTGCTACCCATCCTCGCACCTCAGAATTGGGTCTGCATACATGAACCAAGCGTCGTGGAGTCACGACAAGGGCTCAGAGTGCTCTAGCAATCAAAATGTCGTCAGTGAGAGGCAAAATGCGGTAATACTCACCTCAACAACCCAGTGCAGCACAGTTTAGAATGAAAATTGGCCTCGCACCTCGGCATTGACCTCCTCAACACAGCCAAGACGTGTTTGGGTCATGGCGAGCACCCATTCTCCAAAGCTGATTGCAAAGGTGGATGGAATGAGCCTGTTTTTCAAAAACCTAAGGAAGCCATCATTTTGCGTACTTCTTGTTCTGGGCACCTCGGCATTGACTAGTAGTTGATGTTTACTTAAAGAATGGTGTAAATCGGATGAGAAATGAGTGAGATCTAGCTTCAAAATGTTCGGGCCAAAATGCATGAATTTTTATTTGTACATGTTTGGCTCAACTATTTTGAAAACAGCTGTAAGTAAAAAAAAGTTAAAAAAAGTAACCTGCTATTTTACTGATGAGCATTTGTTTACTTACACGCCTTTCATAGAAAAAAGGACGGGGCCTAATTTCTATGCATACTCGCATCTGTGTTCTTGAACTTTCCCTCGTGCCCCTTTCCTTACCTCCTGTTCCCCATTCGCCTTGCCAGTGGCGGAGCCCCTGTCAGATACCGTACACCTGATCCCACATTCCGTGATTATAATACATGAACTGTTAAACGGCATTCAAGGAAGGAACAGTCTGGGAGGTGGGCACAACGAGAACACTCGATCTTACGCTACTAGATCTCCTACTTGATGGTATGGCTATAGGAAGGAAATGGACAAGGGGCAAGATCCCGAATGCTGCGACGCAAGATACTGCGACCTGTACCGAAAACGGCTCTTCAATCCAAATATAGATCAGGATTTGCGTGACGAGACATGCAACCGCGGCTGTCAGCGAGAACAACCCTGCTATATTCAGCACATAGGTTCAAGGCGCACGACGTGCGACGTACAGTGCCACATTACCCAACGCCACGAACGACGCGCCCCATACACTTCCAGCAAGCTTGCCGAGCTGCTTGAAAATAGCCCTTGCCTTATGGGATCTGCCTTCCGTGATGCCCGCACTGGAATCTCCCCGAATTCGTCTGTGAGGATTAGAGAACTGATCGTGGCGCTGCTGCTGAAGAAGAGAGCGCTATATGAGAATACTAACAACGCTTGCCGTGCGGCATGTGTGTGGGGATGAGTGTAATGTACGGGGTTTTTCATGAAGATTAGGAGTATAACCTCAACAACGGCAAAAAGCCCGGACTAGCACAAATTTCAGCCTGACGTTGAACCGCCGCATGATGTTCGGTTTGACGACATACCGCGGCCGCAGCAGTTTGAAACGTAGAGAGCCAACCATCGTTAAGAGACTTTACAGTGGAGGGTAGCTCATCTATAAGGCAGTCAACCTGTGTACTGGGACTAAGTGAAGAAGAACCTGCATGCGACGTTAGTTCTCGGGGGAGGCCGTGCAGGCATCAAAAGTTCTGGGTGCGAAGGTTTAAACGGTGCCAGGTGGCGCAGTTCTCCCCCAACCTAACTGTCTTATAAGACAAGCCGAGTGGACACGTTCTAGATGGACGCTCAACCGCAGTGCCTGGTCATGAGGCAGCCACACAGAGTTAAGCACACTCTGAAAGAAAGAATTTCGAAGACAAATAAAGGATGAACACACTGGACCTGTTGGTACGCTATATCTTTTGACGTATCCCGACACGAGGAGACGCGGCGAATAAATCTGTTCATGCGAAACGTGGTTAAAACGTTCTTCTGCCTCAATGTTCGCGTACCATTGCGTGATAGAATAGAAGGGTATTGCCTTGACTGCGTCCCCATCGAGAACACCCATGCCGCGATCGGCCACTCCGGTTGATGCAAGCGTCGACATTCGTAGGCTAGAATATAGTCAAGTATAGTTGACCATCGCGGTATAACGTACTGTGAGGTCATGGGTCATGACACAAATCTAGTAGTGAAATGTAACTGTAACTGCAACGTTGTCTCAACATGTTGATATCGCCGCCAGCATGTCCCCACGTTGTCTCATCTGTCCATAGGCATCGCTAATTGCCGATGAACTTAGTTCCTTGGGCTAGTTGGTGGGGTGGTGTACATGCTGAGCCTGACTCAGGAGCATGCAGGGCCGTGAGGCCGCGTGAGGGCAGGGGCGGGTCATCGATCAGCGCCCGGGGAAAGGGACTCCGCTACTACGTACTAAGGCCTAAGAGGCCTAAGACCTAAGACCAGTTGTCCTTTAGTAAGGTGGATAAATTACGACCTAAGGTACATGATCAGACTAAACTTGTGCGTATAGACTATATATTTATATCTATAGACAATCAGAAATCGAGATAAAAATCATATAAGATGCAGAACACCATGCCAGCGGTCAACCGGTCAAAGAATTATAACCCAGTGTGGCTTTGACTGGGTCGATCACAATCCTTTGGAACCAAGATCTGTGCCCGGCCTTAAGAGGGGGGGACAGTCCCCGTGAAGGAAGGGAGAAAGATGTGGCCGGTGTTACCACTGTTGCCTGCGTTGACGTGGTAACAGATGTGGAATGTGACATGGAGGAGGGCGTTGAGGAGCGGGGCGGCGTAGAGTATTCCGGGTGCGCCGTAGTCGTGGCCTCGGATGCAGGCTGTGGCTTCCTGCTGATAAAAGGTTCTCTACGCCTCGCTGGAATAATGGCGGGAGGTCCTGCTGAGGGCGACGATCCTGCGGCAACTTCTGGAGATGTCTGGGATACCGATATCGACCTTCGCGGTTCTTTGAGAGGTACCGAAGAACCAGTACCATCTTCGCGGTGCGCATAACTGGCAGCAGCAAAGTGATTGGGTGGAGGCACAGATGTTGACCCGCGATCGTTCGAAGAATTGCAATATCTGTTTGCAGAGCCATCAAAGCCACCCCTACCACAGTGAATATCCCCACGGGGTTCATAATCCCATAATTCTATGCCACTGTCAACGCGATTAGCACCAGGTTTACTGGCTAAGAGAGCAACCTGTGCAGCGCTAGATGCTGAGGCTTTAGGCAGACTGTGGATTTGAGGGTGCTGAGAAATAATAAGGGGACGCCCATCACTCGCAACTTGAAGTTGCTGCTTATGACGATTGATGAGATCCTTGGTCTTGATCCTCGAGGAGATGCGAGGAGTACCATGCCATGCTGATGGAGGGGAAGCAGTAACAGTTGAACGCAGTGAGTGGCCTTTGCAATCGCCCCGAATCTCGGATACTTCCACGATTCCTGGGATCTCTGGTCGGTAATTGTGAGATAACAGGTCTGTAGCCCTGCCTTGGCGAGCGAGTGCAGCCGAATCTGCATCGCTCCTTCTTTTTGAAGTTGGGCTGGTGACATATTGTTCCGGTAATCGTATCATTGATTGGCATCGCGACCGCATAGTCGACGGTGAGGTCGGTTGCTCCGGAATAGTTGCCGACTGTCGCGGTTGTCCCGCGGAATCTTTGATCCGAGTCGTTGTGGGTGTATGATGGGGGCGAACCGCCAATGCCGAAGAAGAAATAGCGATACCGCCACCAACCTGCTCCGCAATCGCATTGGCCGCGGTTTGGGGAGCGATTTCAGGCGTGACGGAAAGCCTTTTTGGACCATCCTGCGCTTCTGAAAGTATTGTGAGATTTTGAGAGGAACGAGGTAACATCCCAGCGACGCTTTCCTGGCAAGCGTTAATAGCAGAATTACTCTTATCAAGCGCCACGCTACTCAGGGGTCGCTCTACCAGCGGTGTCGTAGGCTGATGCAATGGCCGCGTAGTCACTTGTCGAACGATCTGGCTTGGCGACTGTCCTGGGGGTTCTTGGGTAATGTGCGAGGAAACGCGAGAGACACCCTTCGGCGCTACTGAAGTGGAAGTATTATTAACTGCACCACCATCCTGTGGTTTCGGGAACGCCATTTGGGGCACCGTCGGCTGACCGCTAGCAAAACTTTTGGACTTTTCGCCCCGAATTTCTGGTGTCGTACCAGGGGATGAGGTATTCCACAAGGAAGCATGATATGAGGAATCACTGGTCTTCTCTTGACGGGAAATAGGGACACCATTGTTACTGCTTTGTACCAAGATGGTGGCAGCTTTCTCAACCGGTGGTAACATAGGTTGACTCGCTTGCTGCACAGTAAGTGGTGGTACCATTTGTCCTAGCAAGGCTGCGGGCCGTCGCTGTCCTACAGGAGTGGCCATCTTTTTCGGGTGGCTCTTTATTCTGGACCTCGAAGATGGATGGTCTTTTGCATCGAACTGGGGTGTGTCATTTGCAGGACCTACTTTATTACCAAAATAAGGGGTCCGAGGATCAGGAGGAGCGCGAGCGAGTTGAACAGGGGGACGAGGTGCTTCAACTGGGGAGTGCGCCCTTATGGACGAGGATTTCCTATGCGGAGGAGATATACCGCTCGCAACGATGGACGACGTACTCGATTCAAGAAGAGTACGAGAGATCTGAGCCGGATGGCGGGTTGCATCAGCCCGAGGGGGTGGTAAGGGAAGAGGAATCATATTTGGAGCGGGTGTGCCAGGGGCTGCCTTACTTCCATGAGGTAACATGAGGGACTTGGAAGGAGAGCTTGTAGATTGTATTAGGGGGCGAACTACTTCAACCTGGGGACACGTGGATCCTGAAGAGGAAGGCATCCTATCTGGAGTCGACAAGCCGCTTACGGGAACCACCTTACTTCTGATAGATGGAACCGGAGGCTCAGGAGTAGGCGCCTGTTGGAAAAGAGGGCGAATCGTTCTGACCTGAGGACAAGTAGCATCTGAAGGGGAATTAAAGATTGGAACGCTGTCCGTAGGCGCAACAGACGTAGAGAGTGTATTGGTGAGTAGAACTGGGTTGTGAACGACTTCAGCTTGAGGAGTGCCGTTCAAAGGAGAGGTGGTCCTAATGAGAGTAGGTGCGCAACCGGCAGGTCTTAGTTCAT
Source organism: Lactifluus piperatus (assembly GCA_003315875.1). Taxonomy (NCBI): domain Eukaryota; kingdom Fungi; phylum Basidiomycota; class Agaricomycetes; order Russulales; family Russulaceae; genus Lactifluus; species Lactifluus piperatus. Next base: position 33,253 of record QFDX01002247.1, on the reverse strand, counting down.
TATCAGTATGTGGTGCTGAAAGCTCCGAAGGGGCACGATCTAGATGCACTGGATCTTGCATTGGAACTTGAATAACCTCAGTATGGGGACGAGTGTGGCTCAGGATCGAGTGGATCCTATCAGGGGAGTCACCGACTATGGGAGCTAGCTTACTCAAGCTAGGTGGGGTAGACGGTTCAGAAGGCGTACATGCGGCTTTGTCAGAGGAATGAACAGATTCAGCCGGAAGCCGAACGTTTTCAGAAGGTGATGCATCTCTGTGAAGAACAGGTTCACTGCTGCTTGCAGCAGCCACGCTACTTCCAGTAGGTAATGTAAAAGATTCAGGAAAGCAGCAGGCAAGTTGAGCAGGAGCGTGAACGCCCTCAATCTGAAGAGGTATATTTACCCCAGCCATAAGAGTGACGGCATCCGGAGTGGATGTGCTGCTCGTAAGGGCTGGTGTATGTACCGCAGGCGACGTGTGAAGCTCGGGGGTAGCGGGGGCGGGGTCGGTCTGAAGGCCAACGGATGTCTTAGGTTGTATAGGAGTACCTTCCAGGGGAGGTAAGATGTGTGAGGTTAAGAGGCCTACATCCTCGACAGGAGGTCGAAACTCTTCAGCATGGTATGCTTCCTCGAGGGCAACTCCAACAATGTCCTCAGAAGGGCGAGCATCTTGGGAACTCGAGGAGCCACAAATCGGAACGATGTGGGAAGGGCTTGTCGGAAGGCTCGGAGGATCTTTTGTAGGCCTGTGAGCAACTTCGTGAGGATAATGATAATCCTGCGCGAAGACAGGGGGATGATCGGGGGTCTTGACCGGAGAGCAGCGCTCCTAGAGTTTCTCGTAAATAACTGATCTGTGAAAGGGAGGAGAATCAACCTCACCCAGCCTCCCGTAACTTCGATGTCGAACGCCTCGTCTGGCGAGGTCTCGGAACGCATGAGCCAGTCGACGTTTGGAAGGTCAAGCGCGCGGTCTAAGACCTCGGTCCATTTAGTCAGGTCCTCTTCCGGTCGATCGCCACCTCTTTGCCAGATACAAACTTCGTCGCCAATCTTGGAGCTAATTCGACTCGCTGCCTCCAGAGTTCCTTGAAGGTCTAATCACCAGATAAGGGTCAATGTGGCAGACGGAGGAACGAGATGAGATAATGTGCCTTTCAATATGATAGTGTTGGAAGGTCTCCAGATGTTTCCGTATGTCTTGGAAAACTTCTCATAATCGAAGAAGATCTGGCCAGCCCGATCCAACAGTACCAACACAACCAAGTCCTTCTCGGGTCTAAGGTCTTTGAGGGGTTCCAACCTAAATTCATCGTCGTAGGCAGGTGCAAAATCGGAGAGATCCCTGCTAAAGTAGAAGTGAGGATTCCGCTTGAGACTGATCCGCCGATCCTCAGGCATCCGGCTAAGTGTCCACAGTAATTCGGATATCTGGACTTCCGGACCTAATTCACCTACAGTCTCTCGGGATCAGCTTTGCTTTCTGGCTGCAGTGCAATAGAAATGCATGGCTCACAGGTAACGACTGGAGCTTCTCGACGGTTGGTGGGTGACTCGAGAATTTGAAAATGAACCTTGACAAGAGATCTCGGAGGAGGAGTATCTGATTTCTAGATGCGTGTTACTTACGCAACTACGACAAGATAGATTACCTTCTCACATTAAGACCGAGACGCGTTGATAGGCGCTTATGGGTTTTCATGATATAGCTGTCCTTCTGAGCAGCATCCTCTATGATGTCCTGTACATCGCCCAACACGCTTCTAGGGAGTGTGAGCGTCACTGTCGTCGTGCGAGACGAGATAGCAAGCGACGCACTCTTGCTCTGGATGATACCATGCAGCATACCGGTCCAAGTGTTCTTCTGCAGCACCAAAAGCGGTGTCGGCGGCCTCACTACGTTCCTTTCCTGCATCAACGGCAGATTTTAGGGCGCTTTCTACAGTCTCAAGGAGGCTAAAACCGAGCACCAGAACATGAGTACAGATGAAGCATGATTGGCGTGGCCACCAGTACCTTCTCAGTGCGTCAATTTGATCCGGCTTACCCGGAGAGATCTCTAAGAATAATCTGCAAAGCTGGATCATTGCAACAGAGCGTTTTTGGTACGCTCTTCCTATGTATTTAACATATTTTCGAAAGCTGGAAATATCGCTGATAGTAAGACCGACTGGCATGTAGGAAGAGAGGAAGAGACGGGGGTTTGGATAAGGGAAACGCTACCTCACACATGGGTGAACCCTACAGGCCACGCAGCTTTCTCGTGCTAGTGACAAAGGTGACGCCAACCCTGCGAGTGATCTGTTCTAGATCCCAGAAATGTGTTCACACCCCGGGCCGGCCGGAACCCACGGGTTACCCATGCCCCATGCCCAACCCACTGCATTATTATGGTTCAGTTGACGAGAATATAGTACCGTGCTGGCCTTCAAGTTCAAGTTGTCCAGCTCAATTACCTTACAGACGCGGTAGGGCTTCATGATTCTCAGGCGTTGTCACTATTCATGTAATTCTTGGCTACTTCGTGAGTTGCTGATCCACCTTCTTTCCATGCAGTGGTTGGTTCAATGTCCGCCTGACGCGTGGCAGCGGTAATGCGGCAGTCCTGAAAACACGCCCAGGGCTATAAGGCGGCATTGGAAAACCTGTAGCTCGTGCAAACCCCGTGGAACTCGTTCTTTCCGCGCCGCTTTCATCCCCTATCCACCTTGGCATTGTCTTCAGAGAGATGTCATACACACTCTTCCAGAGTCTCACCCATCTTGAAAACCAAGTTTTCCCTGCAACTGAATCTATCAAGCAACTCATAGTGACCATTGCCCGTGATGTAGTTCGATTTCGTCGCAATACCCAAATATCATACCATTTCGTTGCTAGAGCAACATCCGTTTGCGATGAGATTAATAACCTTATTCGAAGGGTAGATGAAAATGATGACTGGGAAAGCTATGACAAATTTACAGAGGCGATTGATCTGTTAGAAGAGTGGGTCGGCCCTTTCCCATGCAATTTGCATGCTGACATTTTCGCAGACTTTTGCTCAAATCGACCGAAACCATCCAAAATGAGGTGAACCACCACTTTGGTGAGGAAAAGGACATAGATGGGTGCATCTCATCGGCCACGACCTGGGCCGACAACAGAACAAAATTGCGAGAACTTTTTGACTTATTTCATACCCAACCAGAAATTGGGGTGGGCACATGTACAGTAGCCAGTCTCCACTAATTTACGCCTCACTAGGATCTACTACCGAGAGTCGAAGGCGAAGAGGCCGAGGTTATTGAGGCCGGGAAGCACGATGATGCATCCTTTCTACTCGAGTTACATCAATTCATCAAAGGTCACTCCTTCCGGCAAAATGCAGAAGGGTCCGTTCTTCCCCCGCTATCACCTTGGGCCATGTATAACGTTCACCTGTAGATCTGTGCCTCAATTGATTGAGTTCGTGAACGATCGACTAGCAGATCTGTACGCGCTAGTCCAGGGCGAAGTGCTCGATGACGTCTGTTTGCGCATCTTCTAGGATTTTCATCATCAATGAAAACTTGTCCAGGATCTAGCCACTTTCACTATCCGAACAGCCATGCTTGTCTCTGGGATCATGAATATTTCTATGGATCCACATGCGGATAAGAACAGCACCCATCACTTGAAACTGGAACCCGTTTGGGCAGAGGCACAAAGGTCCGTCTTGAGCTAGTGTCAATTCTCTCGCACTAAACCAGTCTTCAAGCCTGGTTGCCTATTTTTGTGACATCACAGAAGGCAGGCTTGAGTCCGATTCTTTTGAGATTAACAAGAAATACGATGACTTTCTCAACGTCCTCAGAGTAAGGTTCGCGATCGTTGTGCTCACTCGGTGATCTTTATAGTCGCTTTTCTAGACGATTCCAGATGCACCCCTTCCTGTGGCATACACTCAATTAGTGAAGCAAATAGGGAAGATCCGTCAGCCATACCACGCTCAAGCTCTCTCACTTATTTCTTTGTGTCGCATCCTCGCAAGACATTACGGAAATTTGACGAAGGAGGAAAAGACAGCGACGAACGTTGAGCCACTTGAGGAGTGCGTCATGGAACTCCTGGAATGTCCAACATTGCTTATCCGATTTGCTTTCTGGCCAGCACCTGCAAGGGAACTCTAGCCGCGCTGCAGGTCGCAGCGGTGTCTATTTCCACGCTGAAAAATTTTCGCATGGACGCGCCTGAGAATGTACGCGTGGATGAGGCATTCGCTGCAGCACGTACGAAGATCCAGGACTGTTTTAATCACTTCGGGGTGCGCATTCCTTGTTTACCCTTACTCCCTACACAGGACAGACTGGTTGTACCATGGCATACAGTTGGCGTCCGACTGGGATCGATATGAAAGAGTTCTCCATCAAGCCGTGGAGAAGGATAGATCTCGCACGACCCAGCTCTGCGAGATCCTCAGAGCTGTCAGTCACCATTTTGTTTTGTTTCTGCTTGCTTGGGTTAAATCGGTACACTCTGCACTCGCAGTGCCCATCCCGCAATTCCGACAACACTTCAAATCTCGTGCGGGTGAACGTCAGGCTGTGCAACAGCGACCTCGCCGGTGACGTTATAAGGGTTTTCTCACGTGCGTTATCTCTCGTATACTCCTTTTTCATGATCTAATCTGCGTCGTGGAAACCAGTTGACATTGAGCCTGAGACTCGTCTCCGTGCCCTGCGCTGGCACATTTCAAGGGCCGTCGGGCAACAAGAGTCTGCTCGCGTTCTACGCGATTCCACTTTCTTTATCACGGAGAGCGGAGACCCACATGATGGCGGCAGCCTTGTTCCGTGCCGTATGCACATGTCCATCGAGGAGATAACCAAGACGCCGGTCTGCGATCTAGTGATCTACACTCGATGATTTGTGTATGCACCCATGCCCGACTTCACCACTTTGAAGGACACTGAGATCCAGTGTAGTGTAGAGTACTTTGACTCGTCATAGTGTTTTATTATTCATACTACTAGTTACCTTGTGCACTAACGTACAGTATATATACCATCAAATGTGATAGGTGTAATGAGTATTGCATCAGGAAAATGTGTGTTTACTTTTTTCTCCTTTTTCTGCTTAAACGAGAAAATAAGGTTTTTTCCTTATTTTTACTTGAACTCAACTATGTCTACAGTACTGGAATTATCTACTGCCGACGTGAAGTTTATTCCCACCATAGCAGTAGACTCGTTTCCTGGCATTTTTTACTCGTGCATCTAGGAAATATTGGGGTTCCATGGCCAGCCTTATTCGTTCTGCAAAGTCGGGTAGCGACTGGGGTCGGTCGTAATGAGCTGCTGGCTTATCATATAACTGTCGCCCCCATTCCACCACAAGAATTTTTCGTCAGGAAGCTGATCCACGTTTGACGGATCTAGATCCCGCACTCCTCAATTCCCCTTGACTTTGACGACGCCAATATGTCGGATGATACATATCGTTTTCTCGCTTATCTCGACCCTCGCTATCAACACCAGTCAGGAGACTGCGGTCGACGACCTCGCTCGCGAGCTTCTCCGCGTAGTTGGTTTCGAAGAACGCGGACACATTTTGCGCACCCTTCACATCATCTCGCTTACTATTTGTGGCGAGAATGACACTCTGGCACAGACAGATGTATGCTTGGTGGACCGACGATCGACGATCTTACTCGTTCTACAAGAAGACACTGGAAGGATTGAAAATTGTTTTGCCAAAACAATTTTCAATCCTTCCAATCCTGAACCCCAAGTTATCGCGGAAGCCATCGCAGCATACCAACACAACATTGAAAGGCGGACAGGCATGGGCCTACCCACGCTTAACACCATGACTGTTCCTTGCATCACCATGGTCGGGACGCGTCCCACGTTTTACTTAGTGCCTGTCACACGGGAGCTGAGTGATGCGGTTACTACTGGCCAATGGCCAGAAGTTAGGACTACGGTCCTCAAGTGTGTCGTGGTTGCGGGCCGCCGTCGTAGGTTGAGTGAAGGTATGGAGGTACCAGAGTACAGAAGGGCTGCTTTCCAGCGCATGATCGCATTCAAGGCCATAGCCAAAAGCCACTGGGAGAAGTTTCTTGTCGACTGAAATCGCATTGCTTACATCCCCTAATCTCTTCTAAGTTACTTGTTTGAACACTCTGATTGTGTACAGGTACGGGCTCCACTGGGGTGTCACGGTACTTAAAGGACCCAATATAATTTGGAGGTGTAAGTCAGTTGTAGTCTATGTAACCTTAATGGCATTTGTAAACAGACATCTGAATTAAGAAAAGTTCAGACAGGAAACATAGTGAACGTGTCGTAGTAATTACTCGACCTTTCAATACCTGTATCACGTGACTTGTCCAACCCCAAATCCCAGACAACGACCGTCAAGTTATTGAGAGAAATTCGGTGGTGACAACACATCCTCGTCCATGCGCTCTGCCAGCTCGCTCAACAGGCCCCGGAGCTCCTCTGCCTGACGTACTAGCTGCTGCAGCCCCACGCTTCCCTGAGAAGCGGCATTTTCGCGGACCCCCTGCTCCACGACGGCGCGCCAAGTAGTACCACTACGCACGAGCTCTTGCGTAAGCTCATCCTTTATGCGACGACAGGTACCTGCGCCGTCATAGCCAAACGCAGTGTATAATTGGACATATGATGCGCCGGCACGAGCGAACGCCAGCGCATCCGCACCGGATGAGATACCTCCACAGCCGATGATAGGCACTTCGGCAGGAAGACGCATACGTAGGTTGCGGACGGCATCAAGCGCGAGGTTTCGGAGTGGCGAACCAGAAAGACCACCTTGCTCTGTGCGGTACGCTAGATGAAGTCGGTTGTGAGCAAGCAAAGAACGTGTGACTGCGAAACCCGCACCACCACGGAGATGAACAGGGCGCTGGACAGTTGTGTTGGTGACGATGACACCGTCAATACCTTTGACTGTGTCAACCGCATCTGCGATATCATCCACCCCGCAGGCGTCGAGATCTGGTGATATCTTTAGGACAAGTTTAGGGCGCCGGGTCGATGACTCCGTGGCTTCATCACGTGCTTGGACTACACAGCGGAGGAGATGTATCAATAGGTCTCGTCGTTGTAGACTCCTAATATCCAATCTCGGTCGGGGTAAAAGATATGTAAAGGATCACACACACCGCAAACCCGGTGTGTTCGGGCTGGAAACATTGACGACGAGCACGTCGGCACGGGAAGCGAACGCGAGGACGCCTGCAATAAAGTCGTCTGGTGATTCTTGCGGGCTCTCCTTGTTCTTCCCTAAGTTGACCGCGAGTAGACGGCCGCGACGCAAAGATGCAAAGTCTTCAGTGGTAGTTGAATTAAATGCAGGGAGGCGTGCACGTAGACGGGAAAGAACTGAGACATGACCTTGCGATGGAAAACCGTAGCGATTGATTAAAGCGGAATCCTCGGGGAGATGGAAAACGCGCGGGCGCGGGTTGCCAGGCTAATTGTCCGGGTAAGGTGTGGGAGACACTAGATGAACAGTGTAAAGGCTGGACGATACGCACTTGTGGTTTTGGCGTGACACTTCCAACCTCTACCCAGCCAAATCCAAGATCAAAGAGCCCTGAGCCTACGTCTCAAAACATATTCACAAGGTGGAGTGACGCATCCGCACCATCGATTGCCCGTCCGTCCTTATCAAACCCTGCAGCGAGACCGATGGGGTTTGACAATGTTTGACCCCAGAGCTAAGGGTGAAGAGGTTAATTGTGTCGCTGTAGGAAGTATAAATACATCCTACCTCTGTTTTTAGTCGTTCGTCATCCGTGAGCATATCCCGCGGGCCCCAACCACTTGCCAGTACGCTTACTGCGAGCTTATGGCCTGACTCTGGATCTAGCACATGGCGAATGACAGGCGTAATCAAATAGCGATGAATTGCAGCGCGGGAGTCGAAATAGTAGACGGCGCCAAAACTCGCAGTAAGAGCAAAGAGGGTAACATAGGCCGCCCTCCGAAGGGCAGAGTCGGGTTCTATGGTAGAGGTGAAGCTGCGGGAAGAGTGATGAGTGAGTCGTATACGACGCCCTGTCGCTGTAAGACGATGAAAAGCCATGGCAAAGTGCTCCGAGTCCCTGCTACCAAGTGCACTCTTCTTTCAAGTTCACGAAACAGAGGCAAGCGAAGTTGGTGGCGCCCCAAGCCCTTTCGTGTACTCATTCAACGTTTGTATCCCTTCAGCTACCACCACCCCGCCCTCACCCAACCAGTTGAGGTTGCATCATGGGAGACACATTGTTATCATCAGACCTCCCAGAACCCTTTGTCAAACATGCCGACCTTTGGTTCTGTGACGGCTCTGTCATTCTCCAAGCAGATTCCACTCTCTTTCGTGTTCACAAGTCGCAGCTCTCTCGCCGCTCTGTTATCTTTTCCGATATGTTTACCCTCCCCCAACCTGCTGTAACGACAACACATGCTACACTTGCGGACGAAACCTACGAAGGTTGCCCAATTGTAAAGCTTCACGACTCGGCAGAGGATGTGGCAAACCTACTTCTCGCATTGTATGATGGACCGTGCGTTCTGGTTTCCTCTGCCCCTCAGAGCCACTACTCTACTATGCTCGCTGACGCCATTTGATACAAATAGAAAGTTCGGCAACAACGACCCTAACGATTTTGTTATTGTATCTGGCATCCTTCGACTGTCCACCAAATATGCAATGGACTCATTACGATCGAAAGCAATTACTCATCTTAATATAGCATGGCCTACTACACTCAAGGGCTGGGACTTGCGTGAGGACAAGGCTCATACATACGAACTTACAAGCCTGACAGATCATGCACGTCTCTACCCATCCCCTATCGTACGCCGATCTCCCTCTTAAGACTGAGTAACAAATGACGTATTCGTTCAGGATATTATAAACCTCGCACGCGAAACAGACGTCCCGAGCCTGCTTCCTGCAGCATTTTATGACATATCACGTTACACTTTCGCACAAATCTTCGAACCGATAGATGAGGTACCACAACGCTTTCGTGGCGCCCTCGGCGGTGGTGTATTATCCGCAGATGACATGCGGCGCCTGGCGTTGGGAAAGGAGGCATCAGCGCACGCAGTAAGCGCCCTTATTCACGCTATGGGACGTGGGCCCCTCGTGCATTCGCGCAAAGGCGCTCTTTCGCTACACCCGCATGTCCCGGCCCATCCGGCGGTGACTGTATGCACCACCCCAAGTGCGTGCCGTCGCGATTTCGCAGAGCTGGTTGTGCTCGCGACACAACACTACGTGTGCGACCGGGAACGCGGGTATGCTGACCCGCTGTACGTTGCTGAGGAGCTTGGCGCTCTCAAGAGTGCGGATGTATCTGAGTGTCGTGCATGTGCACGGGCACTGGAAGTCTGGGCCGCAAAGGAGCGTGAGCGCATGTGGAAGATGATCCCTCTATGGTTCCGCTTGGATTCGTGAGATGGGAAACAAAAATCTTTTTGAGTTTGTCACTCAAATGTGAACATGACATGACAGTATGTTGTGTGATTACGGAGCGGAGCTTTGTGGAGCCGGCTACCACATTATATCCTGCTGTCCTATAGCGCTAGATTACTGACCAGTACAGTGGACACACTCTTGAATTATCAGTGTGCCCCTTCCCGTAATTAGTATCATACACCTGATGATCGATGACCCTTTCTGCGTCTGCTTCAGTTTGGTTCACTTGCCGTCTTGTTTCACAACAAATCACATTATCACAAAGCTGGTTGTCAGGCCAACAACTTCCAGACATACCGCCTCGTTGCTTCAACCCTCATTCAATCGAAGCTGAAAAACGTTGTAACATGTTCTATTATATTTCTGACCTTGTGTCGGGCCCAAACACACTTCTTTGGTTACGGACACACAACTGGCTCCTGGTATTGTCCTGCTTCCGCATTCCAGAACACGATCTGGTCCTCAAGGAACTCTGCCTATCACATTGGAGAGCCATGCTAGTATAAAACGATCGCTTCTTTCTCTGGCCTTGTCAAACCAACCCTTCTTTCAATTACCCTCCTGGCACTTGACGTGCCTCGACTAATCTCTGCCCTGAGCTGCGCTCATCTATAACATTCTCTTCTACCCTCAAGAAGAAAACATGTTCCAGCTCTTTACTTTGTTCCTCGCTCTTTCGGTAGCTGGGACTGCAACTGCTACGCCTGCACGTTTCAGTAAACGCATCGCTCAAGTCATCGCCCAGTCAACTCAGCAGTGGGAGACTGCGTGTGTAAGTTTTGTTTACGTAACAACTACTTACGAGGGTGACTTTACTAATGCATTGTCTCCGTGGTCAGGGCCGTGCAGGAGGTGACCCGCAATGCAACCCCATATCGGTCCAAGCCTTTACTACCCTTCTCGCTGCCGCTGGCCCATGTGACCAACAAGATAACGCGGACAAAATGATGGACCTTTCCAAGAAGTTGAACTCCCCCGACATGATCCGCTTGACCCAAATCTTTGTACAACAGCCGCGTAACAGCGTACGTTCCCTTGACTCAGCTGGGAAGGGAGTGTTCATCGTGACATCTTGCAATAGCCTGACGCTTTCAGCGTCCAGTACTGCCAGAAGGCACCGCGGAACCCTGAGCTCGATGGGCTCTTTCAATGTCAATTTCAATCCACGGATCCCGTCAAGTTTACGGGTGGCGCCAAGGCGGGCGACCCGGGCACGATCCCGTTTGGCCACACGGCCATCCTGAACCCTGCTGGAAGTTGCCCGGCTCACCAATCCGGCCCAATTCCCGACGGAACACAGCTTGACAACCAAGTATCATCTCCCGGTCTTCCCCCAGATAACAACCCAGGCAATGGTAGCAATGGCGGCACGCCGTCATCCGATTCTCCCCAGACATCGAGCGCTCCTACCCCAGTCGTGTCTACAACTGCACCTGCTGTCCCATCTTCCCAGGCATCAACATCAAGTGCGTCGCCTGGAACGAGTGGATTCCACGTCCAGAACGGCGAAGAAGCTCAAGCCCTCAACAAGCAGTTCCAGTCTCTGACACCCGACAGTTCCTGCAGTAACTTGGCTTCGTTTAACGCCCTTTAGCCCCACTGACTTGATTTACTCGCGTAGATGGTGGAGATGCTTGTGTTCAAGGGCAATTTGCTCAGTGTGTCAACGGCAAATTTATGCTCACTCCCTGCAGTCCACCCACCACGTGTATGGCGCTCCCTCTCCAAAATCGTCGTGGAACCAGCATTACTTGTGACACGCAGAGCGATGGAAACGCCCGTATTGCTGCGGCTCTCGCCTCGGGTTCCTAATGACGACGAGCTTTGCACTCTTGATCTAAGGTTGTACATTGGAACACTTTTGTATTGTACTTGTTCTAGTAGCAGCACCATGTATACTATTTAAAGACAACTGTGCGCCTGCGGAATCAATTTCACGTGACCTGCGGTGTGGTACAGCAGCAAGCAACAACCCCAGATATACTAGTACTATACGCATTACGCTGCAGCGACATGGCAAGAACATGGGGTCGTTTCATTCGTTTCCTGCGTTCTATCCTGGTTCCATCCATTACAGTCATTGGGTTCTCATGCCTACTCACGTTTTTTTTCGTCCTTTATCAACCTACACGTGGCCCCGGCGACACACAACGACTCGGCTGGCAGTCTTGGGATACTGTCTCGCCTCTACCGCCCGCGGACTGGCCTGACGATATAAACAAAGTTGACCAGGAAATGGGGGGCCTTCCACCATCGACCCCGGGGGACCACGACGCTGATGTAGACTGGTGGAACGTTACCGCCCATGGCCCGAATACTGTCGACAGTGCCAGCCTTCCTCTAGATGTGTGGGCCCCGTTGCTCCCTCAAGATACCGGATGTACGTTACCTCTTTTTATCCCTGGGCAGATCCGCGCTAAGATACATCTCCACAGTGTCCGAGATCGCTGTCGTGAGGTGCATGTTTGACCTTACCATGATTGACTTGTGCAAGCCACCTTCCACCACTTCGGACGATGCAGTCAAGGGGAAATGGGTTCGGGTTCCACGCGATTTAAATCTCCAGTCTGGGATGTGGCACTTAGTAAGATTCCTCGCTTCACTCGTGTCACAAGGCTAACATCAGTGCGGTAAAGCTGTTGTATTACCGACGTACCCGCCGCCGGGACGTACCTCTAATCTCGGATATCCAGCTTCTTTCTTCTGGTGTGACACCGCCTGAAGGTGAAAACTGGTTCAAAGCCCCGCTCTCGCTGCGCGACGGCGTCGTGCGGGCACCGCCACTCTTCTTGTGGTACCATAAAGACAAGACACTCCAAGATATATCGGATGACGAGCGGCAATCCCTTATTACAGAGCTGGACGTTATCTACGGAGATGGCGATGCTTGGTACGGTTTTGAGAGGTTGGCCCCACCGACAACCGAGAAGTCCGCACGCAGCGAGAATGTGTCCATCACCATACGGCGGGGGGTGAAAGGTGCGCTGCTTCATTTTGGATTCGGGCATCTCTTGACCTAACTTTCCAGCGGCACCACGCGCACCACCCCTGCACTTCTCGCGTGACGGTCGCTTCAAGATCATGCAGATCGCCGATCTCCACTTCTCTGTCGGCGCAGGACCGTGCCGCGATCCGGCTTCCCCTTGTGATGGTGGCGCGTACGCATATACAGAGTCGCTTGTTGGACGTGTGCTTGACAAGGAACAGCCTGACATGGTTGTCTTCACCGGCGACCAGCTGAACGGACAAGGCACAAGTTGGGATGCTGCATCAGTGCTTGCAAAGTTCGCCGCTCCGGTGATTTCCCGCCGCATCCCATGGGCTGCGGTGTTTGGGAATCACGACTCCGAGGATGCGCGCGAGTCTGGATTTCGGCGCGACCAGATAAGACTCATGCAGGGACTTCCCTACAGCCTTGTGCAAGCAGGACCTGAAGATGTCTATGGCGCCGGCAATTACGTACTTAAAGTATGGAGCGCAGACGCAAGCAAGACCCACCTCCTTACGCTGTACTTCTTGGACTCGGGGGCTTATGCTGCTGGGATCCTTGACTTGTTCGGCTTTTTGCGACCCACTGAATACGATTACATCCATCAGAGTCAGATTGACTGGTTCCTTCAAGAATCGGGTGTGTTCGTCCACGTCTGTCTTTTCTTGGTCTGAGCGTTTTGTACTTTCCAGGCTCGATAAATCCCACTGTGCGGCCATTTGTGCCGGACCGTGGCAAGGACTTTGGCGACATGTGGAAGCGGCAGCAACACCCGCCGGTGCAACAGAAGCTCGCAAAACCAAATGCCCTCATGTTCTTCCATATACCGCTGTAGGTTTCCAACAATGCCCCCACCCCCACGTAGCTTGGCTCACGTAAGCTGTTTCTTGCAGTCAGGAATCCTACGCAACCCCTGACACTGACTCGCGAACTGGACTCCCCCTCGATGTCGGCTCGTCTGATTTGGAATCTCCGAGTGCGGGGAAAAAGAACGGCGGTTTCTTTCAAAATGGTCTGCTGCGGGCTCTCGAAACTCCACACCGTGGCGCGGGCGGTATTCCAGAAGTAAAGGTTGTTGGCAACGGTCACTGTCACGGTAATGGTCTCAGCAAAGTCTGAGCCCCACTTACTACACTGACATATATCCCGTAACCTGCCAGTAACGGACAACTGCCGACGAGTAAAGGGTATATGGCATTGCTTCGGCGGCGGCGGGTACGTAGTCCACACATGCTTAACAGTATTTTCTCATTTGTGTTCAGGTCGTTTGCCGGATACGGGAAAGTTGGGTGTGTATCCTACTCTTTTTTTTTTGCTCTAGTTAACGTTGAACACATCACGATAGGTTCGATCGGAGGTTCCGGATATACGACATCTCAAATTATGGGGAGACCATTCGAACATACAAGCGACTCGCAAATGACGAGATCCTAGAGGAGATGGTACTTTCTGGACACGGAGCACCTGAACCGTACGAGTGGTGATTGAAGTAAATTAATTAGTACTGTATCAATATAATTGCCTGTGCTTACCTAAATCGAAAAAAAGAAACTCCGACAAATTTTTGGGATTATCGGTCGGCGATTCGCTCGCCTCGCCCTCGCCCTAATCCCTTTGCCTCTCTCATCTCCCTTCTTTCCAGCGTTATGGATGTATGCGTTCTTGAATCTGTTCCCTATCGACGGTTTCCTCACATCTCTTTTTTCTAGTCTAATTTCGTGCAGAACCTGCACAATCTCCTCCTTCAATCGACCACTAATGATACCATCCAACTCAAGGCTGTGAGAACGCCAACTCCCAGCTCTTGCATCTCAGCATCTCATCGCTCAAATCATATCTTTTAGGCCACCGCTCAGCTCAACAAAGAATTTTATAAAGACCCAGCATGCATACCAGCCCTCGCCAGCGTCATTGCAAATTCACAAGAGATCCCCGTCCGTATACTACCTTGTAATATATAGATTGTGCCCACTTACTGCCCTTCTATGTTGACAGGTAAGACAGCTCGCTGCCATCGAGATGCGCAAGCGTGTCTCTACAAATAGTGGCAATCTCTGGCTACAAGTTTCCCAGCCCGATCGCGAACAGCTCAAGACACAGCTACCCCAAATCGTCCTTCGCGAGTCAAAGTTTTTATCTTTCCCATCGCTATCCCTGATCATGTCTCTAACATGTCCTTAATTTACCTAGTGCTCTTGTCCGCCACTCCACTGCCCGCGTCATTGCTGCGATCGCGGGCATCGAGATCCCTGTAGGCGGATGGCCCCAACTTCTTCCCTTTCTACACGAGACTGCAACATCTCCTCAAGCCGCCCACCGCGAAGTCGGCATCTACATCCTATTCACCGTGTTGGAAACTATTGTCGAGGGTTTCCAGGAGCATCTACAGAGCTTCTTCAAATTGTTCGAGAGTCTCCTTCAGGATCGTGAGAGCACCGAAGTTCGCGTTACTACTGTCAGGTAACCCATTCTTCCGCGTTGTGTCCCTGCACTATGTTGACTTGTTGCTAGGTCCCTGGGCACTATCGCCCAATACATCGACACAGATGATAAGGCCGACATTGTGAGTGCCTGCAAACCGTCTTCCTTGACTTTCTCTGAAATGATATCAGAAATCCTTCCAAAACCTTTTGCCCCTTATGATTGAGGTTCTTGCGCAGACACTTGAGGTGGGGGACGAGGCTAATGCACGCCATCTCTTCGACGTGTTTGAAACGCTTCTCATCCTCGTGCGTGGCCAATTTACGCCATCCCTTTACTCGTAACTGACACCTCCGAAGGAGATTCCTCTACTGAGTCAGCACATCCCTCAGCTGGTCCAATTCTTTATTCAAGCTGGCTCAAATCGCAATATTGATTCCGATCTGCGTATCCTGTCTCTCAACGCACTTAATTGGACAGTCCAATAGTGCGTAGCTTGCCTTTCTTCATTCTAGCTGCCCTTCTGACTTAATGTTCTCAGTAAAAAGTCAAAGATCCAGAGCTATAACTTGGCCGCTGCGATTTTGGACGGCCTTATGCCTATTACGACTGAGGAGGAGCCTGAAGACATGGATGATGATGCGCCTGCTCGCGTAAGCCTACCAGTCTAAACGTGTCTTCCAACGCCAAAGAGCTGCTCTCTTAGTCTGCCCTGCGTATCGTCGACACTCTTGCCACCTCCCTCCCACCAACTCAAGTTTTCCCAGCCCTTCGTACTCAAATTCAACAGTACTTCTCATCGCCTGAGGGCTCACATCGCAGGGGTGCCATGCTCGCGCTTGGAGTATCAGTTGAGGGTTGTAGCGAGTATATGACGCCGCTCATGAGTCAAGTATGGCCAATCATTGAGGCTGGGCTTCGGGACAGCAACGCTGGAGTGCGGAGGGCAACGTGCGTGGCTGTGAGTTGCCTATGCGAATGGCTTGAGGACGAATGCGTCTCGCGTCATACTGTGTTGGTCCCTGTGCGTGTTATCTCCGTCGTCTGTCCCTAACTAAATTTGTCTTTGGCTGTTATGCATAGGCGATCATGGCACTTGTCGCCGATCCTACAACTCAACGATCGGCTTGCACTGCACTTGACGCATTGCTCGAAGTCTTGCATGACGTGATCGACCAATACCTTCCGCTCATCATGGAGCGCCTCTCAGGTCTTCTTGAGACTGCACCGCTCACGGTCAAGGCGGTTGTAACGGGCGCAATCGGTAGCGCAGCACATGCATCAAAGCAGCAGTTCACACCATACTTCCAAGAAACTATGCACCGTATGCAGCATTTCCTCGTCCTCACTGGCGAAGGCGAAGAGACCGAGCTGCGTGGTATCACGATGGATACCGTCGGCACGTTTGCCGAGGCCGTTGGGAAGGATCTCTTCCGACCGTACTATGAACCATTGATGAAACAAGCCTTCCAAGGTATTGAGCTGGGGAGCGCTCGCCTGCGGGAGTGTAGTTTTCTCTTCTTCGGTGTCATGGCTAGCGTATTTGGAGAAGAATTCGCTCCGTCGCTTCCAGCTGTGGTGCCATCACTACTCGCGAGCCTGACACAGGAGGAGAATGGACAGGAGTCACAGCCATGTAGGTCTCATCACCAATCACCGAGCGCTGCGATAATAATTTATGACTTGAATGATAGTGAGGGTAAGTGACGCAACGGCGTTTGCATCCGGCTCGTCGCCCGCAAATGCGATTCCCGTGGAAGAAGGGATCACCACCGAGGTAGATATTGACTTGGACAAGGTGCTCGAAGTTAACAGCGCCGTCGCTGTTGAAAAAGAGATCGCAGCGGACACTCTAGGCACGCTCTTCGCCGCTACGCACGAGCATTTCCTTCCATTCGTCGAGCAGACAGCGCTCGAACTTATCGCCCTTCTATCACACTACTACGAGGGCATTCGCAAATCGGCGACTGACTCTTTACTCGAGATCATCCGTACATTCTACGATCTCAGCGGGCAACCCGAATGGCTGCCCGGTGCCAATGTGGTACGTAAATCTCGTCGCAGGGTTGATTCAATCCTCACAACGTTGTATTTTTAGCAACAACCCTTAAACCAGAATGTCAAAGACCTCATTGATCGTGCCCTTCCCGAGTTGTTAGATATGTACGACGGCGAGGACAACAAGTATGTAACAATACCGGGTGAAGGGATGCGAATGTTCTCACGTTTGTCTTCAGGGGTGTAGTTTCCGCACTTTGTGTCGGCCTTGCCGAAACCATCAACAAGATCGGTCCGGCACTCATCGAGAAATGTCGGTCCTCTATGAAGTCTGACGTAAGAGTCCTCTGATTGATTACTACATAGATTACCATAAGCTCTGCTCGATCGCGAGGGAGATACTTGAGCAAAAGGCAATTTGCCAACAAGATCCTGATCAGGATGCTGACGAGGAGGCGCCAGAGGATCAGGCTGAGTATGACTCGGTACTGATTTCCTCCGCTGGGGATCTCGTAGCAGCTATGGCCAATGCACTTGGTGCAGACTTTGCGACGAGCTTCAACGCATTCTACCCCCTCATAGCAAAATACTACGTACGTGCCTGATTCTATTTACCCGTTGGTTGCTGACCTCCGGGGCGTCCTGCGTAGAAAAGGAGCCGCTCCCTCAGCGATCGTTCCTCAGCAATTGGGTGCTTAGCAGAGATCATCTCTGGCATGAAAGGGGCGATAACGCCATCAACCGAGCCCTTACTCGAGTTGCTTTGGCGTGCCATTGGTGATCCAGATGCCGAAGTACAAAGCAACGCGGCGTTTGCAACGGGCTTGCTGGTAGAAAATTCCGAGCAAGACTTGTCTCCTCAATACATCGCTCTTCTGGGCGCTTTGCAACCGCTCTTCGAGTTGCCCGCAGATGCACCTGCGCCGCGTCTGAATGCTCGTGACAATGCTTGCGGTGCAGTGGCGCGGCTTATTCTGCGAAATGTGGATGCGGTGCCACTCACCCAAGTCCTGCCTGTGTTGATCGGCGCTCTTCCACTGCGAAACGACCTGCTGGAGAACCGGCCTGTGTTCCGTGCGGTGCTGTATCTGTTCCAGACACGGCCGGAGGTACTCTCACCGTACCTCGATGGACTCCTGCGCGTGTTCTCGCATGTGCTGGACCCGAGTGGGCCTGATCAGATTGGTGATGAGATGCGTGGGGCCTTGATTGGGCTTATTGGCGCACTCAACTCCCAGTCTCCGGAGAAGGTACAGCAGGCGGGTTTGGGGCCATTCGTGTCGGGGGCTTGAGACCACTATTACACACGTCTTTTCCTTTTTGTTCAACTTTTCTTTTCATCGCGATGCATGCAGATTTCACTGTGCCCTTGGCTCCACTCCTTACGATACGTTCCACGCCCCGCTTTCCTATTCCTTGATCCGGATTCGTTATGATGCTTGGACGATGGTTGAACCCCGGGAATATAAAGAGCGAACGAAGATTAACAGTAGAAGATACGGGTAGAGTAAATGCAGCAGGTAGAGTAAAAATAATATAAATAAATCTCGTGTTGCGGATTTTTCACTACTGTTTCTTGCTCGAGAACAAAAGTGGGGAACATACGGATTACTCGCGACCAGCTCCTGGATGAGCTGCTCGATGTATATCTCGTCTGCTGGGCCCATCACGCCAACCGTAGGCGACCATTGCTTGCCATGAGCAGCCCAGCGCCACTTCTATGATATCAGATGGGCCATCCGTCCCATACATTTATGCGTCGATCAGATACTTGATCACCTTCTGAATGGGACCCAAGACGCACAATATAACGGACAAGTTCCTTGTCTCTGGGCATAACTGTACGCCAGGCGTCTGGATCTCCGCAATAGATGCGGTAGGAATCGAGCGCATAGGGACCGCTACCTGGAAGATGAGAGATGCGGGTGCAAGGATAGTGGTTGCGATACATTGACTTGAGGTGCGTTGGCTTGTCTCGCTCCTCAAGGTATGCAACGGATAGGGCAATGAGGCGCTTCGCGCGGGTAGACTGTAGGCCAAGGCAACGGATGCAGTCCTCAAGCTCTGCGTAGTCAGCTGCAACAACGCCAGATTTAGGCCATGTGGCCCGCCCTGAAGCGTGAGCGGGAGAGAAGAAAAAGAAAGGAAAATCAACCTTGGGCGAGGGAGTCGGGAGTCGGCCAGCGTTTTATGAGCCTCCAGAATATGGGCACAGCGACGCGCCCCGCGGTCTTGTTAAGCAGCATCACAGCAACGAGGAGCTTCCATGGATCGTCCGCGACGCATTCTGGCACGTGGACAATACTGAGGCGGGATAGGAAAGACTGGGGCGCGGACATACCTTGGATAAGGACGGGCTTAGCGTTGAGCAGCCTCTCGTATCGGTCGAGGGATGTTAGGAAGAAGGCAGCATAGCCGGGAGAGTCGGTTAGGAGACGGAGGTGCTCGTGCAGTATTGATTGTGGGAGGTGTCGGGCGACGGAAAAAAGCCATTTCTCGGCTGCATCCAGCATACAAAATGGTGGGCCATCGATGTCGGGTCGATAGGGATAAGGAAAGTATTTTGAGGGACAAGCTGTGACGGACTCGGACATGCACTGATAAACGGGTGAAGCTGGCCCTTCCTTTTTGAGCGAGTGAGTATTGATCGATTGATCCTTGATCCTTTGACCCGCCGCCGCCGTCACGGTCGCTGCAGTGTTCTCACCAACGTTCGTCGTCATACTCAACAGCGAGGTCGCTGGACGACACCGCGCTCGTGCTCTTCGACGTCTCACCTTCCTTCAGATCTCATCACTATGTCCATCCTTCTTTTCCTTGTCTTGGCTTACATCAACACCCTTGTGCTTGCTGCCTCCTCAGTCTCCGTACTCATCCCGCTCGATGGTCAGCTGCCGCCTATAGCTCGAATCAACGACTCCTACTCCTGGACCTTCTCTGAGAACACTTTCTTGTCAGAGGCGAATGCATCCCTCATCTACTCAGCCTCGTCCCTCCTGTCGTGGCTCTCTTTCGATCCTGATACGCGGTCCTTCAGCGGGATGCCTACTATGGACGACGAAGGGACACCCCGCATCGAAATTGTGGCAACAGACCCAGTGACATCTGACTCCGCATCCTCGTTTGTCTCAATCTGCGTTACGCCGTACCCCGCCCCGGACTTGTCCATATCCGTCTCCTCCCAGTTTCGGACTGGCAATCCTTCGCTTTCCTCTGTCTTCCTACTGTCTGATTACTCGGCGCTTAAAACAACCGATCGACCGACGCTCCGAATTCCATCTAGCTGGTCGTTCAGCATTGGCTTTGAAAGCGACACGTTCACGAACACGGACGACGATATTCGATACACTGTTTTGCTGGCTGATGGCTCCCCTCTGCCGTCCTGGATGGCGTTTCACACTAAGGGGATAACACTAGGCGGTGTCGTCCCCCCGTTGCGTGTGCTTCCTACCCCATACTCTCTCTCTCTCGCCCTGCATGCGCTCGATAGGAATGGCTTCTCCGCTGCACGTGCGATCTTTGATATAGTCATTGCATCTCAAGAGGTACATGCACTCTTTGGTAGCTTGCCCACAGTCAACACCACCTCGCTATCTCTTGATGTCTCGTTTAACTCGCCTATGGATTTTGCTGGTGTGCTTGTGGACGATACTCCTATCGATCTTCAGGACGTGGTTTCGGTAATGATCGATGTCTCACAGTACAATTGGCTTCAATACGACGTAGTTGCACGCCGACTTACAGGACAGCTTCCGGGAGACTTTACCACTCGAAATGCCACTGTTCTCCCCGTGATCCTTACTACAACGCTTAACCAGACCCTGAACACTCAAGTCAAGCTTGCAGTTGTGCCCTCGTACTTCTCAAGAGATACACTCCCTTCCATTCTAGCGGACCCTGGCAGCGACGTACACTTCGACTTGACACCATTCTTCTCAAATGCTACCCGAGGAGAAGATGTTGATCTGACTGCCTCGTATGACCCAACGAATGCGAGTGCTTACTTGCACTTCGACACAGCCTCTGCAGTCGTGTCGGGAATCATTCCTTCGTCCAGTCTGTATTACAGTCACATCGCGGTCTCATTCACTGCCTATTCACGATTGACACACTCGACATCGCACACCAATCTCCCTATATCTCTCACTCCTGCTGATTTCGGACACACGCAACCCACTGCGGGGCCGCGATTCCATAAATTGCGCAAGAGCCTTGCTCTAGGGCTGGGAATAGCGCTCGGGATGCTTGGTGGGTTGCTTGCACTGGGCTTGTTACTCTCAGCACTTCGCCGTTGTGCACGCCCACCAGATTCTGCTCTCACTGGTGTGGCCGCGACGCGTGCGATGACTGAGAGTGATCGACATTGGTACGGCATCGAGAACGCTGCCAAAACGAAGGATGGTGACGATCATGTAGAGAAGGGCTATGCCGTTCGCGCCAACGGACAATGGGGTGAGCTGGGATTCGGGCAGTCTCGCACGATGGCTCGCGCATCGTCTAGCGACGCGCACACAGATGCTAGCCCAGGCCAGTTGAGCAAAGCTGAGTTTCTAGGCCGCCTCCGTGCGACTGTGCGCAACGTAAGCAGCCGTTACCGGCGTGCTCGCAAGTCGGCGATTGGCCGCCCGGTGCTTGTACTCGAAGCAGGAGACCCTCGCGTGCTCAGCATACCGCCTACACCCTCAATTCCCGCGCTCGAGGGGTACGAGCCGGCGGGCTATTCGGTCACCACGGCAAGCCTTCGTGGTTCTCCATCCTCGTCTACCGGCGAGCGCTCCATTCCACAGAGGCGTGCCGACTTTGCCCCGCCACGCATGCCGGCGCCCGTTGCGACTCCTGGTGCAAGGAACTCGCTGGATTCTGACATGTCTATGGCATCGGACTCGTCAACTCGCTCCCATGCGGCTGAGGCCGTTGTGCAGCGCGCTACGCGGGCGCGTAGCGTACGCAGTGCACGGAGCATGGGTGGACAACCGCAAGCAGACAAGGACAATGCGCGCGCCCGGGTAGTACCGTTCACCGCTAGCCGAATGCCTGCGCCCCGTGATGGAGGGGCGAGTGCAGGGACCCCATTCCCCCCAACCGCGCGCACCTCAAGCCTGAGCGCGAGCGTCGTGCGGTTGGTCGTGCCGCCGTCGCGCCATGTAGACGGTGGCTGTGGTAGCTCTAATGCGACGGAGGCGGACGAGCTACACGTGGGACTGCGTTATGTGCGGGCGCTTGGCGAGGATACCCGGGAGGCCTCCGGCTCGTTCTCGTCGCTCGAGTCGTCTCATCCCGCCCGTTCAAGTGTCGGTAGCGGTGGGGCAGCTGGACGTGGCGAACTCTTGCGTGTGCTAGTGCGCGTTGGGGAGCGCTTCCGGTTCAGGCTGCCCGTGCGTGCAGGCGTCAGCGGGGGCGGCCTTACGGCGCGGCGTGTCTCGGGTGAACTGCTTCCCGCATTCCTGTATGCCGATTTGGACGTTTCACGCGGGGACAAGCACCAGAATACGGTCAAGTTCTGGGGCGTGCCGCGGACGGACGACGTGGGGGAGGTGCATGTGGGAGTGTATGCAGGTGATGGGGCGTGTGTGGCACAGGCGGTGATTGAAGTCCTCATGCGTAGTGGTTAGGCTTTTCGCGAAGACAAGACAGACTATGAACTATTGTGATTAAGGTTGTACTGGTATTTTGCGTCGCATTGATTGATAGACACGCGGATTCAGGAAAATGAACACTTTGCCCATGAAAGGGCGACTCAGAACGAAGGCTACACAATATTTAATTGAGGCGAGACGAAGGGGGGTTATTGAGTCAATTGATGGATATGGCGTAAAAAGAGAGAAAGGGTGGGCATGCCATGCCCGCTGCCCCGTCTATTTACCGTGTAGTCCAATAGCCCCCGTACCACCTCTGCCTCCTTCCCTCCCTCCTCTCCATCCAGGGATCATCAGCGAATCACGACTTCCACATGAGAATGGCCAGGGTGCCAATGTAAAAGTATATGAAATGCTTGGTTTCTATAAGGGATCAAGAATAAGAACGGATTTCGGTTTACACGGCAGAGCTAGTATATTATGACGCCGTAGCGAGACGCGTACCGTGGGTGACGTAGCTCCCAAAGTTTTTGCCAACGACGACGTGCCAGGTGGGACCGTAGCGCTTGTCAAACTCTTTCTTGATCTGCGCCGCGATGTCCTTCTCGATGTTGTACTTTTCGAGGGCGAGGGTGGCGACGTTGACGCTCTCCTGCTGCATCTCCTCGCTCATGTCGACGTTCTTGATGATCGCCTTGGGGCCGGTGCCACCAGCTGTACCGCCGATGCCGGCGTCGGTGGAAGTGGAAGTTGCGTCGAGTTTTTCAGACATCGATATTGATTCGATCTAATGAGATGTGGGGCGTTGATGTCGAAGTACGAGTACGAATATGATTAGAATGGAGAGCGTCCTTTAAGTGCACTGCACAAACCACGTGGCTTGCACCTGGTGTTAATACTACAACTGCACCTGCACCTGCACCATGCCATGCGCAAAACAACAACTCTTCTTTCTCTAATAAATTTTGGTTCGCAGCCAACCTTATTTTTTCCTTATTCGATCTTACCGTGCTCTCAATGTCCCTTTTTTGACTCCCAATGCATCTCCGGATTGTAGAAAGGTCTGAACAAACGTTTTATCAGCGTGTCAAATGCGGTACACGGTACGCCAGTCAATGGTCGTGCGTTATTTGCTCTTTTTTTCTTCTTGTTTTAATACAAAAGCGGACCTTCTTGACCGCATTCCAGTGCATCAGCATCAATTCTGCTATAGTTTGGTCCCTTTTATATGAGGCTTGACCAATCCCTTTGCCTGCACTCACAGTGCATGCTCGGATGCTGCAACATACACGTGCTGTATGTTCAACGCACGTAAACCGCTTGTTTCCCGTCAGCCGCAAGTGGGCATTTTGACCAACCCTGAAGCTCGGGTATCGTGTGGTGCGATCGTCAATCATAGCAATGCTGGGACGAACATATTCCTATTGGTCGCCTTACTCCACGTTAACTCCCTGATGAGTTCATGTCCGGGATCATCTGCCCTACCCCTCCCACCCCCTCTCCGGAGCAAGCATGTTAACTGGTTCTCGATCTTTCTTTGCACATTGGAGCTCGTGCATCAAATAACACCGCCAGTTCCTGGACGCCCATTTCATGCGGCTTCTCCCACTGGACACTTCCACAACCGTGTCTCGTGTCCACTCTCAGTGATGGAAAAGCAATCCGGGCAAACCAGATGGTCTCATGACCTATGTTATTATCTGCCTCTGAGCATCAATGCGGTTGTGTCTATCGTATTACTGATATACAAAACATCCCGCCCGTTTGTTTATGGAGACATTCAGTTTCGTATCCCCATTGGGCACATCACGGGGAAAGGAAGACGGGGATGTGGAGGGAAACGTGGAGAATTGCATGCATGCGGGGTGGTGCTTCGAAAGCTGCCGTGCCCTCCGACAGCACGCTTTCTTTTTCCTTACTGTCCCGTTCTCATGCGTCACTCGATACAGTATAGGCCACATGGGCGGGGATGGGCCCTGGGGAAGGCTTAGCCAATCGCGGCAACAGCCTCAGACTTGAGCTTGAGCTTGAGCGCCACCGGTGCCTGTACGGCCCCCGCTCTTGCAAGACAGTGCGTTACTTAATATGAAGAGCGCCACTTACTATTATCCTCGTCCCACTCCGCACGGTGTATGCCGTTTGTTGAATTTCATGCGCAATTCGCTCAAGCAATGCGGTAGCTGTGCTCTGAAAAGCAGCGTATATATGAACTATTGGACCTAGTTGCGTGTTGTTTTGGCCTTTTTTCCCCCGGGTCGTGCCAAGACGTAGATCGTCGACAAATGCAACTTAAGGGCACACAGGGGCACTACCAAACTGTCGGGCCCTACGCTAAGCCCTGTCTTGGAAAATGAAAAGGCAAGGGGATCCGGACCTGACCTGACTCAGAACAGCTGGAGTGCTGGAGTGCTGATAAGTTGATTGCGCTCCCCAGAAATGCCGGCAGGTAGTCACAATATTACCCGGGCAATGGGGCATCGTTACGGCACAAACACAAGATAATGCACAATCTCGTTAGATCTATATGCTGGCGGCCGTGGGGTGACAGTATAATTACATCACGCGTCGCACGCAATATACAGTTTGTTAATAATACGGGCATTAGGGCACGGAGTAACGGAGATACTGACAGACGGAAAATGTGCTGTTGATTGGGGCCGATGGCATGGCATGGCATGGCATGATACAATATAATGCAGGCGAGCAAAGAGAAGGGGGAGGAGACAATTACATAGGTGCATGAGGAAGACATAAACTTGGGGTTGGAGAAACGGAAACCTGACAGGGTCGTGCCAGCACGCGGGCGCTGTTTGAACACACTTGGAGAACGGGGGAATCCGACCATAGTAGAGTAACGAATGAAAACTGCAGCCTGAGAAAGGGGCCCAAATAATAGGGCAAAAGGAGATGTCATAATAGGACGGGCGTGAGTTTACGCACGGATATGTGTTTCACAAAGAGACAGCCATTTGCAAAAACGAAACAAGGAAGGGATTCAAGCCATTAACAACAGAACGCGCCCTGGCTATCCATCCAGCACGATGGACATGTGGTACTACTGCCGATCTCGCTCCTCACGGACTGCACTCCGCAGTGCTACCGTTCGCTGAAGAGGGGGGGACTGCGGTGGGCGGTTGCAGCGGGGCGGCGGCGTCCCCGGACTCCGCACGCTAATAGGCGGCGTCGGTGGTTCTTGCTGTTGCCGCTGGAGTGGTGAAGAAGGCGAGGGACGGCCGCTGGGTCTTGGAGAGGGATGCATTGGCGCAGGCGCTCGCCCAGCGGGGTGAGCGTCTGCGCGTGGTAGTTTTTTGTCTGCTGGTGCAGTTGTTGCAGCGGCTGCTGCAGTGGAGGCTGAGGAGGAGGAGACGCGTACGGCTGATGCTGTTGCTCACGGTGTTCGCGGTGCAGCCGATGCGGAGGCGGCGGGCCGTCATAGGGCGCCGGCCCGGTAGCGAGCGACGCGAGAGGCGGGAGTGCCGTTCTGCCCGCAGGCGAATTCGGCGGACGTAGCTGTGCCATCACGCCATAGTCTTGCGTGCCAGTGATTGTGCGAGGCGAGCCCGTGAGACCAGCAGGGAATCCTGCCGCCACTGGTCCAGGGGTCTGGCTAAGGCCAGGCGGCGAAATCGGGTGGTACGGTAAGGGCGGCAGCTGGGCGGGAGTGCCCTGCTGACCTTGTGCGGCTCCCGGTAGACGTGCGGTTGTCAATTGCTGCTGTGGAAATTGAGGTGACGATGACTCGGGTCCTGACTGTGGTGTGAAGCTTGACGGCAGCTGCGCACGCGAGAGCATGGTTTCGAGGTGGTCCACGCGCATCTTGAGCTCTTCGTATTCAGCACGGCTCACGTATTTGTCACTGCAATTGGTATGATTTTGACAGGTTAAGGCAGAAGAGCGGGCCACACATACACCGGCTCGATGACATGCCACTGACACTTGTTTTGATCGCCGCGGCGGATACACGGTGTGCAGGGGTGTGCTCTGGGCCATCCCACGCAGTTCAGAAGCCCAGTCCATGGGGATAGGACACCAATGCCTTACCTGTCGCACTTAATTTTACGTCGTTTGCATTCTGAAGGCCACGTGATGCATCGCATTGGGCGCGGAAGTGGGGTTTTATCACGAGGCCGAAGCGAGCGTGGAAGAATGATGATGATGATGTATCAGATGGCTGCCAGGTGAGAACCGAGCGGGGGAAGCCTGACTGACCCGTGCAGCTGAGTGCCTGCCGTCGCCGCTTCTGTTTCGGGCGGACTGCTTGCTCACTATCTCCGTCGCCATCTGAGTCTGCAACAATTCCTGAATGTGTACGCTCCGCGGGTGGCGGCGCTGGCGGAGGCAGAAAATCGAGACGAGGTATACCCGCGCTTGGCCCTGCGGAGAAAGCCGGACCCGCTTGTTGACGGTTCGGGTGGTAACGCTCGCTGAGCTGCGCATCCGACTGGGGAGGGAGAAAGTGACGGATTGAAGGTAAAGACGTTGGTGAAGGCCGCGAACTAGACGCGTGACTGGGTGTCATCCGAGCGGGGGACAACGAACGCTCCCTGCGTTTCAGTGACTGGGTGACAATTGGAGGAGGCTCGTGAGTATCCATAGGAACAACTAGGACAGTTAAAAGGTCAGGATCAGCATCATAAGGCGGACAATGGTCAGGCAGGGGAAAAGGAAAGGTGCAGCACTTGGGGAACTAGATATAAGGAGACAACCTGGCAGGGTGGGGGCTCATAATAGGTATGACAGGCAGATGAAGCGGAGGTTCGGATGAGTTTTTTTCGTAGTAGGAATGAAGGAGATTTGACATCAACAATCCATAAAGAGGCGCCAGAAGGTCGGCCACAATTAACCAGCTAGTGAAAACCTGTGCAGTTGCCCATACAGGGAGAGACTGAAACGATCCTAGAGAAGTCCATTTGAGTGGGGGTCATTGTCCAGTAATTTCTCTACCACACAAGCATCAATGCATGCTAAAGGCTACGAGGCTCGTGATTCCTCATGATTCTTTTGAGCAGTTTCTTCGGAATCGACTCGATGAATGCCACAACAGAGAACATGCCGGCGCCAGCCTTGAAATCGATTCCGGGAATTTTATAGCGTAAACCCAAGCAGTGTTAACGTTCAGGTTCATTCCCCGTAAAGTAAGTTAGCCGTTCACAGATTTCAAAAAGATAAGATCAATATGCCATGCCCTGCCGGCTCTTGCCGCAGTGCACTGAAAAGGCTGATACACTCTAACAACGGCCAACGTGTCCGCGCATCTCCGTCTTCTCCCCATACCATACTATACTATTCCATAACGTATCATATCATACCCTGCCTACACGGGTCATTATCCCCCGCTTTCCGCGTCGAGTCATTATTCATCCAACCTATGACATAACTTAGGCTCGATTCACGTACCTCGAGTTCTTCATTCATCTCGCACTCTGTTCACTCTACTCTTACTCTCATCTCCTGTCCACAAATATGTGAATCCCTTTTTCGGTCGCTGCATGTTTCGTCTTTCGGACCGCATCGCATCCAAAATGTATGACAGCGATCACATTGTAAGGGATCAGATTAGCCACATTTCTGCTCCCGGCCTATTTGAAAGATTACGAGAGTGTTTGGAGCATGCTTCCACAGGGCCAACACGGACATTCGCAAACAGTTTCATTCATTGCCCAAAACAGGGCGTACGGGACCGCATCTCTATCATGGGTATATCAGCTGAATGTATTCCGTACACCCGTGTAAACGCACTTACTACATTTCCACGGCCTCTTGCGGACCTGCAGGCACTCATTCATAGTCATTGAGGCTACAGAGCGGGCGGCAGTTGCAGCGCGGGGAACACGTTCTGCGCTAAATCCGCCTCCGCCGAGCAAGTGATCGGGACCACGGGATATATCGATTATCAGATGGTGTCGCCAATTGTCTCATTCTCGCGCAAGGCAAGCGGTGCTCTGACGACACTTTTGCCACAGCTCCAGCACGCGGCCGGAACTGGAGAGGTGGCACATCTCCGCATCGCACACCTGACCACCGCCCCATTCTCTGGGCTCATGGATGCATAATGTCCGGGGGGCGGGCTTTCTGCGGCGCTATCTGCGTGGGCCCATTCGGTGCCACTTAATCCCGTATCATCCGTCGTGCGCCCGATGGCGTGCGGGACCGTCGCTTCGGTAACGGCACCGTGTTCCTGACCCTTCAGCACAGCCTGTCCAGGTCTCAGGACACCGGAGTCATTGGACGCCCCCGTTGCGCCTATGTCCGCGGAGGCACATCAAACCCCTTGGCTTTTCACCGTTTTGGCTTTGTAGTTATTCTCATCATGTAGTTGGACTATTTTCGGTGAGACCGCGCTGCTCCCTCATATCGGACACATGATAGCAATATCAGAGATCAGCGTGCGATCCTCGGCATTGCGCCGTCGTCGCGTTTACAGCGCGATCACCGAGAGTGGTCCAACCAATTCGCCATGGAAACACGGCGGGCCAACCCGCAGCAATACCGCAAATACCGCAGCACGATAATACTCGGAGCTCTTTTGTGAATCATTTCACCGACGTGCCTCGTTGGTTACTCACGACCGGAACGGGTTGTGTCCGCCTATATGGTTAGAGGAGGACGATCGCCTGGCAGGCGTACTAGAACTAAACAGGTCAGTGGGACCCAGCCACACCCGATGGCAGAACGCGTTCACGTATTGATGGAAATGCGTTTACCAGATGTTAAGGTTGATTTTGATCAGCTAGCACCACGCGTATGGGAGCTGTTATGCCTCAGATAAGTTCCGGACGTAGTCGCCGATCGATAAATGGGTCGTACTAATGGGTTTGTGTTTGAAACGCATGGGCCACAACGAAAGAATATCATTTCGAAATACAGTAGTGCTCTCCTGAGCGGCGAGACGGGGTTAACGGCTTTTGGCATCAAGCACGACAGGCAGATCATGGAATTATTGAATTGCACGGGACATCGATGAAGAAGGAAGTTTCCTTATTTGAATAGAATTTGACGGAATGGGTGCCGAGAACACCTCATGTTTTTAGGTCATCAATGATTACCATCACATTGTAACCATAAATATCCAATTACTGTGTACGAAATCTGAACTGTACAGCCGCACTCGCACGGGCCGGCGAGGGGTAGCCGGTAGCCGGTAGCCACTCCACTCGTTGTGCCAACCCCAGAGATGTTCGATCCCCCAACAGAAGATCTGCAACTTATTTCGAGAAGATCGCGCTGCGCCGCCTATTCTAGGTGTGCGCGATTGCTATGATTATTGGAGGAATAATTCATTGATTGCGGCGATTGGTGGGGTTTGGAGAGCAACTGCACGTTTATTTGTACAGTACAGGGCTTGACGGACTAGGCAAGCAAAGTCATGGCGCGGGGAGGTAAACGGCAACATTCGGTCATTAGCGAAGGAAAATAAATTTTGACTGTGGCGCGTTACGCGTGTACTTGTGAACTTGAAACTAGCTGCTATTATTCATAAGTTTGCAGAACAGGGACGACTCGTGTACATAGCCTTAGCCCGCAGGTAGCTCGAATCTCTAACTAAAAGTGATAGCTGCAATCAAGGACGATACATAGATCAAAAATGCGTTATGCACCAGCATCAAACCAATTACATTTGATACAAGATCGCACAGCAACTACGAGCAATAGCCAACAGCTGCACCTGATGCGCATTCCACAGAAAAAAAACACCTATTTCATAAAATGCAGCCAAACAAAGGAAAGGTCATAATGTACCGAGAGCTGATTAGCCACATCCCCGGTGGATAAAACTATTAGGGACACGGCATGCCCAGGTCCCGACGACACATTCTCCGCAGCCTCGACCTCCGCGTTTGCACACACTCAAGGGTACATGCGCACGACACCCGGCATGCATTTGATGCACAACCGAGGGACATACTGCGTGGGTGATAAAAGGTTACCACATGGCATGCATTTATACTACTTGATGTAAACAAGCACGTGACTATATGGTCCGTTCGTCAGGGGTCAGTGCGTGAGAAAGTCTGAGTGGTGTTGGTATTTCGAGCGCGAAACTGGTCGAATGACTACTTAAAATTGAAAGTTGTAACCTGGTGTTTTTTAGGGCTGTACAGTCTAATGCTACCTGCGCAGCCTTGAAGCCGCTTTAACTCAGGGAGAGTATCAACCGACCTTCTTACCAAGATCGCCCGCTTGTTCATTTCTGACATATGCTGGTGCGGCCCGTGAAGAAGGGACATAATACCGACCCCATTCTGACTCACATGTTGCACACCTTCCCGACTGCTTTTGTACTTAAATATGCTTTTTACCCTTTTGAACTTTTGCCAATTGCCTGCAGCTCTGCGTGCTCGGCTGCGCAAGCGAGCTTTAATACACGAAATACCAGGATGTCGACATCAAGCATATCAATTATTCCGGTTTTTCACTGTTATCACATGCTGGACCTCAAACGTCAACATCAACATTCGACATTTAGGTTGACCATTCGAGTCCAAAGTGTAGGAATCCAGCTTCGATTCCCTATTCCCTGAAGCCGGTGTTTCGGGGGTACTCTTATGCCTGTTGAAAATACAGACCTTTGATCGATTTCAATGTATTAAAGCACGGAATCGTGACGTGGGATAGTGAAAGCTCGGTATTTATATTAACGAGAACCACTTTGAAGCTCAATGTTCGCTCACAAACACGGCAGCCATGCCCATGCCCGAACCGATGCACATGCTCGTCACGAAAATTCGCTTGTTTGTCTGCTTTGCAATGTTTAGGCCTGTAGCGATCTGGCGTGCACCGGCTGCACAGTGAGAAGGACAATCAACTCTCTACATGTTGCTCGAAAACAGAAGGGAAAACTCACTCATGCCAAGGGGATGACCAATTGCGATCGCACCGCCATGAAGGTTGACTTTTTCGTACGGTAAGCCGAGCTTCTCAATAGAGTATACAGCTTGGGACGCAAACGCCTCGTTGATCTCAAAAAAGTCGACATCGTCCGCCGTGAGGCCTGTCTGGTTGAGCACCTTTGGAATGGCAAACGCAGGGCCAATGCCCATTATGCGTGGGGGGACGCCAACGGTAGCGGCAACGACGAACTTGCCAACAATCGGAAGGCCAAGACGATTCGCAATCGAGCGCCGCGCGAGAAGGACAGCAGCAGCACCATCAGAAATTTGCGACGCATTTCCAGCGTGAGTCGTCCCATCTTTCTTAAACGACGGCTTGAGCTTGGACAGACTGTCTGCGGTGACACCGTCGCGTATTCCGTCGTCGGCCGCAACGGTAATCTCTTTGACCTGCTCGGTCTTAGGATCCACCCATTGTACCTTGAGCGGTACGATCTCATCACGAAAACGACCAGATTTTGCCGCAGTCGCAGCCTTTTGAAATGATTTCGCGGCAAAGGCGTCCTGCTGTGCACGAGTGATACCATAGTCTGTTGCCACATTCTCAGAGGTTATGCCCATAGGAAGGAGGCAATCCTCTGCATCTTGATTGGAAAGAACGGCCTCAGACCAGCCGTCAGGTTGTGCTGTTGGGCCGTACCCAAAGGTCATAGACTCGACACCGGCACCTAAACCAGGTATGTTAAGAGGTCGGCAGGAGGAGACACCAACTAATACGGACCGATACCAATATCGATTTGTCCCGACAAAATCTGGGCCGCAATAAAATTGACAGCAGTCAAGCCAGACGAGCACTGACGATTAACAGTCGAAATAGGGGTGGAAACAGGGATGCCTGCATGAAAACCTGCCATACGAGCTGCGTTCGCACCACCACCAGGAGGGAGGACGTTTCCAACATTGATATCCCCGATAAGTGCGGGGTCAAGGTTGACCTTTGTGTAGACTGCACGAAGGACGCCTGAGAGAATCTCCTCTGGACGAGTGTCCTTGAATCCACCTCGATTGCTCTAAAGGGTACGTGTCTATGAAAAAAGAGAGAAGGGCTGAAAAACGCTCGAACTTACCTTGGTCATGGCAGAGCGCACTGCTGACACGATGACCACGTCATTGTCGTTCTTCGCAAGAACCGCTGCTTTCCCGGATGAGGTTCTCTGGGTAGATGTCATTACTGTGATTATCAAAGTAGGACTGGGGTGGGAACGGTTTATAAACACATTTGGAGGGACTTCGGACTTGCCGTTCACCGTTTACATGTGATAAACTGATAAACATGACCCGGATGATAAATACTCTGTTTTGGTGGCCACAAATATTCATTCCAACACACTTTTTTTTTCTTGCTTTTTTAAAAAAAAACTCATGCTCTATTCGGGCTAATTTCCAAAGAAAAGACAAAGGCAAGAAAAAAGGGCTCAACCGGGAATTGAACCCGGGACCTCCTCCATTTCCGGGAAGCCCGAAGAAGGAATCATACTACTAGACCATTGAGCCGCATTTTGTACGGCTAACTGCAATTTATGGGTTGCACAAGTATTACAGGGGTCGGGGCGGGGAAATGAATTAGAGTGAGGGCCATTTTCTGTTGTTGTAGTACACACGGCTGATTCATGGGACCTGCCCAATATTCCTCTTCCAATCATCATAGAGACGGCTCGGAT
This sequence comes from Lactifluus piperatus, assembly GCA_003315875.1. Taxonomy (NCBI): domain Eukaryota; kingdom Fungi; phylum Basidiomycota; class Agaricomycetes; order Russulales; family Russulaceae; genus Lactifluus; species Lactifluus piperatus. Next base: position 273 of record QFDX01002247.1, on the reverse strand, counting down.
CAGGTGCGCTCCTCCACATTTTACTCCGACATCCCTCGACATGTCTCAGTATGGCAGTCCACCTAGATCGCCGACCTTGAGCTCCAACTCGCCGCACATGCCGCTCGCGCTGCAAAATTATACGCGCGTCTTATGGCGACGCTTGACACTCTCGATTCGGAACGTCACACATATGCTGAAGAGATTTACAATGAGCGCCACCAGCGCGTCGCGCTTCAGGCGCAGCTGCGTGCCGCAAGGGCCGAGCGAGCCGCGATGGAGGCCGAACGAGAC
>QFDX01002245.1:0-10901 GCA_003315875.1 Lactifluus piperatus | reverse complement strand
AGGTTTCGGTCCTCTCTTCAGGCTTCCGAAGCCTGAGAGCGGACCGAAACCTAACCAATGACACTAATGAACTTCGGCCGACGAAGAGGCTACGTTCGAGCGACGGCACGGCAGGAGCGCGCCCGCGTGCGCTGTGTCAAGCACGAGGCGGCGCGTTGGTAAATAGGAGTGTCACATATCGAACGCTTCTGGTTTGGACTGTGAGGGGGCTCACTCTCTTTTTGTTTTTTATGTTTGGACGGCTTATCACCTTTGATTGTTAGCCTGCGGCAATGCCGCCACAAACCCGCAGCACTGGCAGGCATCAGATCAAGCGCGGCCCCGACAGGCATAGGAACGCCGAATGACGCCATTACCTGACAGCCAACATAACTTCTCCTTGCTAATTACTAATTCATTTTGGTCTTTTGTTACTGGCACTAAGAAACGAGTGGCGTCCGTCTATTCCCTTAAGGAATAGAATGATACAACGTAGCTACATTGGGAACCGGATAAAAAGGTCGGGGCAAGCACCCTCCGAGTCGGCCAGCATCCAAAAAGGACTTTTCTTCACTGCTCGTGTGACGCGCGATCTCGTCTCTTCTGCCCCATTCAACTTCTTCAGTTTCTGACTACTGTCCTCGCACGGCGTTTCTCTGTATTGTGTCCCTCATTTTTAATTGAGAATGAGATGGTACCCTTTAGCATTGATTCCGTTCATATATCCTCTCCCTTCTCAATGGCTTGCTTCGTCCCTCTTTCTTGTGCTTCGTGCATATTGCGCATGTGACTGCTTCCCCCCCCCCCCCGGTGCTGGCCGATTCACGTGTACCCGCCACGCGATTTCGCATCCTGACGTTACTGTATTCTCCATGTCACATGCTGTACGTGAGACTCGATATATTCCTTGCATGGCATGTCGTGCGCAGGGATGATGCGGTTCAGTCATCTAACTAGAGCTTGGTACTTGACTCATTCCGTATCTATTTCTCGGCGCACACATTCATGTCTTGTGTATCAATTCACCCTTGCAAAGCACAGGGTTCCCGCCTGCACAGTACATGAATTACGCACCTCCACCAAAGCATCGTGTTACTGAGGAAGTTGAACCGCCTACTCATAAATTGCTCCAAGATGCCTAGGCGACGAACTTGAGGTGCGTTGACTCGTTGACCCTAATACGCTCGAGGAGCCACCAGAGCAGCGTGGCATAGGCCATATCGGAGGAGTTCGTCTTACCAGAACCACCGGTAAACATGCCATCGATACAATCACGGATGTTTGCGATTGCTGAGCCCAAATCGCCAGGTTCCGAAAAGACTGACTTGCTGTCGTAGTTGATTATCCACACTCGGTGGAGGTCTGGTTGACTGACATGTCGTTGAGCTAGTCGCGAAAGACGGAAAATATGCTGTTCGCGTGGCCGATGTGTGGTGCTAGTGGCATTGTCGCTCTTGACGACCAACAAGCACGGTTCGCAATTCCGAGTCCCAGTGGGCGTCTCCGCGGGGGAAACATTTGACCGTAAACTCGTCGGACTTTCTAGATATAAATAATTTTAGATTAGTAGACGCTCTTAGTCGGACAGTCAAAAAGCACTAAAGTCCATCTTATTTCCCTGGAAGCTGTCACCGCCGCGGATTACCCGGAAATTCCCTAGTCCTCCATGAAATGATGTTCATCGACGCCGAGAGTGATGGCTGGGGAGCGGAGGGTGGAAGTTTGTTCCAGTCCTTATTGACATGATTGAGTAACACTCTAAGTGCCTCTATCTCCCTGTTCTCAAACCCTTCAATCCACTTCCTCCAGCGCTCAATTGTGATGCCGTGTCTTCCGATACTGAGTTTGATCGAATCAACGATGTTGGTGAAAGCCCTCCTGCCGAGCAGGAGGATGTCTTTAGAAGGCCGACTGTGGCGAACGTAGTCGACGTTGGCTTCCTTGGATCCGATGAGGGCATGATGGCACGAAAGGGCGGAAAGGCCTAAGAGCCTATCTCTGCCGCCATCTTCAGCGAGGTAGAGGGCCATCATCTCCCGAGCATCGGGCCTGGCCTTGGTAGAGATGCGGAGGCCGGGGGCAGGAGTGAGGGGACTTACGACGTCGACGAGTGGGACCAGGTCACTGACGGGTTCGAGAAGCTGGGGATCGACCTCGTGCGTGTAGAAGGACTCGCGGAAGTCTATGTCGACGTCAGTGATCTGGTAGTCCCTTAGTAGTCCCTTAGAGAGACTAGGGCTGGATGTCTCGTTCATTGGAAAAATAAAAAAGGATTCCTTCAAACTGGGGTCGAACCAGTGACCTTGGGATAGCAGATATTGTCTGTTATAGTCCCATGCTCTTCCACTGAGCTATCGAAGGCTGAGTGTGGATATAGTAGCGCCCTAATGAACAGGTTATGCAGAAATGGAAACTTGCCTATCGCGCTACGTCCATACTACTTGGATGGCTACAAAAATTTTGTTACCATAACAGACCATACTACAATCCATTCATCGGGTCTGATTGCAGTGGGTCTAATTGAGGGAAACTTGGGGGGAAACAAGGTGTTGACCACTTGACCCGGCGTTACCGCTTCAGGTAGAAATGTACCGCTTCGGTGCTTCTCTTAGAGTTGGAAGCAATAAAAAGCTTCCTTCGAACTGGGGTCGAACCAGTGACCTTGGGATAGCAGACACCGTCTGTTATAGTCCCATGCTCTTCCACTGAGCTATCAAAGGGTGATAGCAGTTATCGTGGCATGCCTAATGAACAGGGTGCGGGAATTGGAAACTTGCCAATCGTACCATGTCCACACCACTCGATAGCTACACAACTTTCAGGTGAGGCACGTTGTAATGCGCCCATCGAGTCGGGTTCCAGTTATCTTGGATGGAAAAAACGTAGGAGACAAAAAGCGATCACTTTGGCTGGTGTTATTATTGATAAGGAACAAGTCGCTTTGATGCTTCTCTCGCTTCAGAAGTGATAAAAAGGTTCCTTCGAACTGGGGTCGAACCAGTGGCCTTGGGATAGCAGACACCGCCTGTTATAGTCACATGCTCTTCCACTGAGCTATCGAAGGATGACTACTGTTATCACGGCATGTCTAATGATCAGGGTGTGAGAAATTGAAACTTGCCTATCGTAACACATCCACACGACTTGGATGGCCATAAACGTTCATGTGGCGATATGAAGCATAATATGATGCTATGAAGTCTGGTCGTAGTTAGCTTAGATGGGAAAACGTAGGGGGACAAAAGATGTTAATCACTTTGCACAGTGCTATCAAGTAGTCGCTTCGATGCTTCTCTCAATTCAGAAGTGATAAAAACATTCCCTCGAACTGGGGTCGAACCAGTGGCCTTGGGATAACAGACACTTGTCGGTTATAGTCCCATGCTCTTCCACTGAGCTATCGAAGGATGACTACTGTTAGAGCATACTTAATGAACAGGCGTGAGAAATATAGACGTGCCCATCATGTCCACACGACTTGAAGGGCTACAAAGTTTCGGTAGCGAGATTACTATAATGCACCCATTGTAGTCTGCTTGAAATTAGCTTGTATGGGGGAAGCGTAAGAGACAAGAAGAGGTTAACCACTTGACCTGGTGTTAATGATAGAGAGATGTCGCTTTGATGCTTCTCTCACATGAGAAGCAACAAAAAGAAACCTTCGAACTGGGGTCGAACCAGTGACCTTGGGATAGCAGACATTATTTATCTGTTATAGTCCCATGCTCTTCCACTGAGCTATCGAAGGATGAGTGCTGTTATCATGGCATGCCTAATGGTCAGGCCCATCAGGGTGAGAGAAATTGAAACTTGTCTATCCTAACACATCCACACAACTTGGATGGCCACAGACGTTCATGCGGCGAAACGAAGCATACTATGATGCACCTATCCAGTCTGGTCGCAGTCAGCTTAGATGGGAGAATGTAGGGGACAAAAATATGTTAATCACTCTGCACAGTGCTATTAAGGAGTCGCGTTGATGCTTCTCTCATTTCAGAAGTGATAAAAACATTCCCTCGAACTGGGGTCGAACCAGTGGCCTTGGGATAGCAGACGCTTGTCTGTTATAGTCCCATGCTCTTCGACTGAGCTATCGAAGGATGACTACTGTTATCAGAGCATGCCCCATGTACACAGTCAATGAAATAGAAATTTGCCTATCGGACTATGTTCAAGCTGCTTGGGTGGCTACAAAAATTCAGATAGCGAAATGGAGCATATTATGACGCATCCATTGGGTTTGGTTGCAGCTAGCTTGGATAGGAAAGCATGCAAGATAAAACGATGACAAAAGTCATTGCTGCTTGCCACATCAAAGTTCAGATCCCAGAGATCTGGCAAACCTGTTCCGTATCTTTTGTTGTCATCAAATGGTTATACTATATCGCATGACATATGCCCACTTTGGTGATACGATCTTGAGTGCAAGAGCATACAGCTACCACAGTGCTTGTCGGTTGTTTGCGAAGGGTAACACAACGACTGTTGGCAGATGAAGTGGCGTCTCTAAAACGGCATACGAGAAGCTTTAGAAGCAATGTAGCGCGGCATGTTATTCGTTGCTTCTCTATCGCATAGTTCGTAAGCTATAAATACATTCCTGACGCGTACTGACTACTCGTAGTAAGGCGTATAGTACGGGTGTAAAGTTAAATAGACGGACCTTTTCGGCGACGAGAACTACAGGCTAGAAAATAATGTAGAGGGCAGTCGGAAGTGAAATACTAGCACCAAGGGAGACATGAGGCCTTCCCCACAGCAAAGGGCCATGGGGCAGTTGAGGCCGGGACGTCGCACGAGGCACAGCATGTAGTCCTTTGACAAAGGAGACATATGACAGATACCGAAAGGCGGACTAGGATCGTTAGGGAAAACTGAGAGACACGGGGCACGTAACATATACAAGGTTTCACAGAATAGGGACACGGCACAAAGGCAACGTAGCCAGCACCAAGCCTGAGGCATAAAGACTAGCGTCGCTGGCACAGACAGGGCAAGGGGTGTAACTTGATGACGTGCCGACGGTCCAGAATCGCTCTCAGGTCGTCGAAGAGGATGGGACGAGGGTGGATCATGCAAGGTAATGGGAAGAAACGAGTGAAAGACAGGACGCGTGATTCTAAAGGCTGTGTACATGTTGACCTTACAGTATATATGAATAGAAAAACCTGAGGGGGACCCTGTAAACCTAGTCGGGGGCCCCGGTGCGCGGTGTGGTTTCCCGGTTGTAAGGATATTGGTCTGTCCGCGAAGCGGGAGGGACCACTGAAGGAAGCTAGAGAGTACGGTTGAATTCAGGTTTGATGGAAACGTTTTCAAATCCAATGGAGCGACGCAAACCACCGAGATGGATAGAGTGAACAGCGAGACCATTCGCACCATCAGGTTGCCATTGGATTTCGTCGGAGAACATGATGGCAAACATCCGAACCAACGAGACAGGGAAGGGATACTGTCCGTGGCTGTGACAAGTCAGATGGCGCATATCCAGATCCCACATCCGAGTCATGAAATTTGAAAATTCCGTCCTTCACCCCCGCTGCCTACTGTGGAGCATAATCCTAGTCTGATACCTGGCGCTAGGCACTCAAGGGAAGCACTTACATGAATGGCGGCTCACGATAAATCGAAGCTATTGAGGCCGAAAGTGTGTTTTGGAAGGACTGCCGAAACAAGGACGTAACACCGAAGTGTTGTGAAACCATTACATATATTGGGTGAGTTGAGGTGAGGTAATATCATTAACTGCCCTCGGAGCGTCGGCCGACGTGCAACATGTCGGGAGCAAGGGAGGGTCAGGGTTAATATGCAGGGATAATAGAATCAAGCCCAGCAGCAGGAAACACTAAGCTTTAGGAGAAGAATGATCTCGAATTAACTTTTCGTTGTCAGTCACGTATTTGGCGGCTGCCTCGCGGTTGAATCTGTTAAAGGTTCAATGGCATGCGACACGCATGAGGGAGACAAGAAACGTACTCAATAGCTTTGCCCTTGACATGCATGTCCGGTTCGCAGATGGCGAAGGGGTTAACATCGTTGGGCTCAAGGTTACCAAGACTGTGATTGACGAAACGGTGAGTAGTTTCGTCAGAGCGGACAGCATAGAGAACATCTTTCATCGTCGCGTTCTCTGGAAGGCGCCAATAATCTTTGGCAATAGAGGGGGCGGTCATCTTCTCCCTGTTCCAAGGTTTTAGTTGCTACAAAACATGATTTGAAATCGCATACCACTCGGGGAGATTCCCTCTCTCGAGCTCTTCGATAGCGCGCGTATACGTAAGCACGGCCTCCTCCTCGAGGTGGCCAACGAAACGGTGGCAAGTCCTGGGAGAGATGATATATGAAAAGACTGTGAACTGAGGGTGATTGCTTAAATTTATACGAGCAAAGATGAAAGCATACAAAAGACGTTGTAAAAGACACCTTGAGCGGCAAGAATAAGCGCGCGAAGAGGGATACCGGGATTTCGTAGAGTCATGAAGGTCCTGCAAAGGTTCATGTCAGCATGGAAAACGTGGATGCGGAAGGGCTACGGACATCAAGTGCATGCGTTCGTTCTCAGCTTCTTCCAAGAGGGTGTGAATCCAGCCTGAATCACGACGCTGATCAAAAGTCAACACAGGACAGTAGATGAAGCGGGAGGTTAGAATATACCATGAGACGGAGGCTCTTGAGGTGGCGAAGAGTGGCAGCAACCATTCCTGGGACCCCCGCGATGGACTCGAGGAAAAGAATTCGCTGAAAAGGGGGAATCGTATCGTTGGACCCCACAGGGGAAGGGAACAACACGGAGGACGTACAGTCAACCATTGTTTTTCATCTAGAACGTAACCTCCTTTGCGGAGCTCTTCGAGTGACATGTTCGATCCAGAAGGAATTGGCTTGTGCTTATAACCCGAGACAAAGTCGAATGACCACCTAGATAGCATTGAATTACTCATCGTCCCAATACGGGCATTTGATGTTGAGCTTACCGGGATAGTTTGACTAGTGCATAAGCAAACTTGTCGGAGAATGTTTGAGGTATCCTGTGGAGAACCTGTACGCAGTGTCATCACGGCTGTACATATAAATATCCGCCTTTCGCTTACTTCAACGGCTTTTAGCTCTTCCGGTGTGTACACAGGGTGAAATAGCACCCAGTCGCCATTGATTTGTTGTGTCGGCGAGGTAGAAGGCATGAGGTCCTCTGCATCAAAGTGAGTCCATGCCCACACAATGACCGGACAGCACGTACTGATATGTGGACCCTCCACGCCCTTATGGAGAGGCTGTTGTGTTCCCTTCGAGGAGAGCTTGTCAATCATTGGACCTGTCGCTATCCGACGGCGCATTGCAGAACTCAAGAGCGGCATGAATAGCTGGGGCGAACGCCTGATAGTCATCACCCCAGTAAGAGCTGTTGAAGGTAGCATATTAAGTATGGGAGTGTTGGAGTTGGAGACTACGCGAGTCTCGCTAATATACCATTCACAACTGTGGCGTTTCACTGCCTTACGCGTTGAACCACGTGCTGCAACCCGAATTCACCCGACAGCTTGGAGGAAACCGGAACAAAGCCAAAGAGGCAATGCAGTGAGTCATTCATATCACGTGAATCTCGGGATTTCACGGGGGTGGGCTCCGTTGAAAAATGGTATCTTAGGAACATAGAACTATAATTTTGTCTTGATTCCCTTCACTTGACTCGCCCTCTCCATCATCTGACGTGTTTGCGTTGCAGCCTGCGCAAGACAATCCTTGAATACATCGGTCTCAAGCTTCAGGCTCGTGATTGTCCACCGAATATAGCCATCACCGATGGAGTAGGACAGACCATAGCCATCCGGCACGACTGAGCGATGAAACACGGAATGAGTAATCTGATCATGCAAATGAGACGAGACACGGACCTTCCCCATAACCCCATCCGTCTAGGTACTGGGACGACAGTTGAGATGTTGACAACTCCCAGTGACTTGTAATCGCATAGGCCGGGTCCTGATAGATCTCGGGAAGCGCTTCGCCATCCTTGATCATCTTCTTGAGGCCGAACAGGTGCCTGTCTACGCCCTGGCCATCTGCGGCCCACGCACCATACTGCACATGGCGTGCGGCAGCCCGACGGAAGAGCCCTGCGCGTTGTACGTCCTAATCGCGTCAAAGCGTCCAACCATCAGGATAAAGCACGACCATGTCGCGATGTAATAGTCTCCGCACCGTAGCCCCGGGATCGACCATTGCATCAACCCACGCTCTACTCTCTGAGCTCGCCGCTCGGATCACCTCCGTCCGTCCGCGCTGGAATTTCCGCGTTTGCGCGCTCTCGTACGTGACGCCCGGTCGTCCTTTGAACTTGTAGAACGCGAGCTGCTTCACGAGCTGAGCCCACGCATCCGGAGACACCTTGAACTGCTTGATAAAGTCCTTGCCATACGCGTCGTAGTGCAGCACGCAAAGCTCGTGGGCGCCAACGAGCTTGTCAAAGTTTTTCTCTGCCTCCCTGATATCTGTGAAAACGGCATCATTGGCTATGAGAACAATCTCTTTCGGCGGCGCGAGTGGGGAAGTTGATGGAGAGCCAAGGTTTATCTTCTTCGCGTCGAGACTGCCAAGCATGAACTCGTTCAAGCGCAGAGTTGGAGTACCATCCATGCAGGAGTGCTCTCCAAGGAATGCCGAGCGACCGTTGTCCCAGACGATGACTGCCGCACAGCATAAATAAGTAACATGTTGCTGCGTGCTTGCATGGAAAGCACATACGCTGATGCTTGTCGTACCATCGGTTACGACCGTCGCCTACCCAAGCACCCCAAGAGAGATCCTCACGACTGGTGGGACTGGCGTTGTCGAGCGCCACAACAATCATAGCAGACTCGATACGTTTGAGCGCTGCCTCGTTGGTAGGCGATGCCTCAATAAGCCGTTGGCGCGCCTGCGGCAGCATTTATTTCCCAAGATGAGATGGTCCTAGAGAGAACACGCACCTTCGTCCAAGTATCTCTATTCTCGCTCGTAAGAGCGCCGAATGCAGCCCCTTTATGTGTATCTGCTTGGCGGATGACATCGGCAATGGCACTATCGAGTTGAGAGTTGCTATCAATCGTATTCCACTGAGAGTCATAACAAGGCCGTACACCTCCAAGTCTGCCTCGCTCAGCTCGGTGCCATCATGGCATGCCAGCTGGACCTCAAAGAATCTGTTGTTGCGAATGAAGACGACATGGTTATGTGTTGCAGGATCGAATTTGCGGGCAATGTCCGAAGGGATGACGGGATACCGACTGGCATGGAATCTGAACGAGAAGAGTTGACGAGCGTCACACGACGCGACTTGCATATATACTTACAGCCACTTGTAAGAACCCATACAGAGCGGTGCCCCGCGGACCATTTCAGGCTCCAATTGAGCGCTAAAAAGCCCACAAGTTAGTCTGGTATTAGCGCCCAGCGGTACACGAACACATGCAGGGAGAGGGGCGGTCAAAATATCACGCACTTTTCCACGAGCGTCCGAAAAGGAAGCATGGCCTTGATGAGTGTCGCGGCCCGCCTCGGTGCATCTCGCACTGCCGGGTCCGCGACGTGCACATAAAAGTAGCTCACGTTCACCACGACGGGGTCCCGATAAGCCATGTATGCCACCTCGTTCCACCAGTCCGCAAGCCAGTTGACAGTACCCGGCTCCGCGGCGCGGGCTTCAAGCCGTCTCTGTAGCTCCGCCGCCTCCGTCGACGCGCCAAATTTGCGCACTGCGGACTCGCTACGCGCGTATTCGGCGGGGGCTAGGTGTGGCCGTATGGTTTCGAGGTATTTCGCGAGGGTAGACGACAGTGGCGGTACAGGAAGACATGGCAGCGAGGCCTGATATCGGAGCATTGGGCCTTGCGTTGGGTCAGTTTTGTAGCCACCTGAAAGGTTAGAGCTAGAGCGTGCAGGGCGCGGCTGAATGGTCATTAGTGGTTGCTGGTGCACGGAAGTGAGTCACATTACGCATGCCATGAAAAAGGTAGACAAACGTACATAAATGCGGGGAATATAGGGGTGTAGTCTAGATCGCAGCCCCAACATGAGACGATGTCTAGGGCATGCAAATATCAAGGGCAAGGGGGTATAAAAAAAGTGAAGCGTTGATGTGCGAGTGTGAACTGAGCAGCAAGATGAACCAGCCGAAGAAGTTGAACCACTTTATTACGGGGACATCTTTGCGAGAAATGCGGATCTTCCGTCGGGCATCCGGCACTTGACAGCCAGACGACTCAATCAGCATATGATATTTACATCCTCGGCACTTCGGTTGGGCCTCACCCGGATTTATTTCGGGTAAGTACGACGTGGTCCTCGCTATCGAGATTTTACATGAGGAGAGGTGGCTATCCGATAATTGGTCTGACTGGGGTACAAAGATAGGAAGGAGGGGTAGTGGGAGCGAGAAAGTCTGCCAGGTTCTTATTTACATGTCGCATAGGTCGCAAGCCTCTGGTATAGGTTGCTTGCATTCTTCGAACCCTTTGTTTGATTGCACACATTTCACCAGCAGTTTGTTGTGATTTAAGCTTGAGATGGGAGGTGGACATATCAGACTCATGCTGTGACAACAGTGGGGGATGAGAGTAGATGTTAGATTGTTTGAATGGTATCGTGGGCCATGAAGTGGGAGAAAGGCACAGGGAAAGTGCATGCACCGATGGTATAGGTGGCAGTAGCTAGCCTACGTACTAGGGCGTCCCCGTCACGGTGGTGGTTCGCCACTTCGGGGCCGGGGTCGCGCCTGTACACCATAAAAGGTTGGTTGGCTGATTGTGTCAGCTGGCCAGTGCCAGTGCCCGGGCCCGAGGCGTGCTTCCTTCGCTTCGAGTTCTCTCCTCTTCTCGAGTCCTTGCTATGGTCGACATACGTTCTGTCCTATATTTCACTCCGAAGAATTCTCCCTCCTCTCT
>QFDX01002241.1:0-22630 GCA_003315875.1 Lactifluus piperatus | reverse complement strand
TTGTTTTTGTCTTTCAGTACGATGCGATTGTGGCCCGCTAGGGTGTATTTTTCTGAGCTCGCAAATACATATTACTTTGCTTTGCTCTTGTACAGATATACACGATTGGGCGTGACTCTGTATAGGAGAGCCAGGCAATCACATTCATATCTCAGCTTTCAGGCCATCTGCATACGGTTCGATATATTGCCGGTGTGCACGCGTGAACCGGGGTGCACACCCATCCAATGTTGAAGTTCTAAGCAAAGCTAATGGATAAATGGATAGTACGGATCGGGCCGCGTACCGCTTATCTACGCGAACCTACGCGAGCCTTCCCCGCGCTTGGGCATATGATACGAGCCTTATTTCCGATTGCGTTTCTGGCTCTTTATGAGCTCAGGAAATTTTAGCTCGGCACGTTTGTGCTCTCCGAAGTGAAAGGAGGAGTCGTTGTGGCACAAGGAGGCGAGTAGTGTGCATAAAATGCTGGCGTGAGACTTGACCCTCTTGCCTCGTCCACAAGCAAGGACAGTAATTGAGTTCTTTCCACTATATATATCACCTTAGATACTTCTACACTTCACACCAAAGGCCTTGGTATAACCACATGGCAGACGCGCGCGATCTTCCAGTCTTCATGGGACGTCGGACTGACGACTCGGAGCACCTCTCGTTTCTGTTCCTACTGCTCCCCACTGAAGACACACATACTCGGATGCACAAAACGCTTCTTCCGTGGCGACTGCTGTGTTCTTGACCGTGACGTCGTTCGTGTTCCCTCTCCAACTGGGCTCGCTATTACTCAAGGCGCGCATACTGTGACGCCCAGACACGGGGTTGCTGTGGCTATGGCGGCAGCTATTACCACGTCACAGTGCGATAATTCGATAGAAGAGGAATGAGGTCCTGTAGTGGGCCTAAAAGGTAGAGCAGGGGCGATGGCGCGGAATTGAAAAGGCATGGTTAGAAAGAAGCAGGACGCGTGCACGTCACTCCCACTATATGGAAACGGAAAACTATACAGTAGTCAGGACGTGGCGCAAGGAACACCACACCGTCAGGCATATTAGGATCTACGGAAACCGAGAGACACAAGTCAATGTAATAACACCGGGGCCGGGTGGAATAGAAAAGGGCACGATTAACAGCACACATTTGTGGTTCCAGGATTTGTTTTTCAGGGGAAGGGAAACGAGTGGATGGCAGAGGTCCTTGTTCCGAGTCCTCTGTGGTGAGCTGTTTAGCTGATTAGCCGCTTCACAGAATCGAGACGAATAACACCATTAGAGCGCTCGACTTGAGGTGTTCCTCGGGCCTGTACAGCACTGTATCAGTAGGCAGAACTGCTCTCCTGTTCAGATTTCTGCAAGGGTAAGCGTGTTTCGTCAACCAGATCGGGCGCCTAAAAAACCAGATTTGGTTAGCCGCTGCTCGGGCGCCCGTCGTCTGTGGCAGCCGGGCGGACGGGCAGCGGCCTTGAGCGGATGGGCATTGGGCAAGCAGATCATGATGACCTAGTTGGTATCTTTATGACTCGAGCGGTGCTCGTATACCGAAGGCCTTGGTATTAAAAATTTCGAAAATGAAAAGGTCAACAGGTCCGCAACAGACGTACAAATACATACGATACCGTGACACTGTGGTGTTCGCAAACGGAGAATAAAATTGTCGGCTACAGCGGGGTTAAAGACTGGACTCGGCGACGAATAACTCTTGTACAATACAGTACTCTTTAACGTTTTAACCTGTTCCTCGATGCCTTGGTCATCCAAAGTCCTCGCTGGTTTCGCAAAGGTCCCCGACGCTCCCTCTGAGGCCGACTTTCATGGCCCCTATAACAAACTCCTGTACACTCTTTTTCCTGCTGAATCCGATTTTACTGTCGTTCCACTATACTTACCGGGTTCACGCGAGTCAGGGGACTTGATTTTCGTGTTCGAGGTCTTGCTCGAAGACAGACCAGTCTTGATATTGCAGGTAAAGTCACCGGGCCAGCTTCGATATCCTTCCACTCGCGAGGCTGCCGACTTGCAAGTTCGATCCCGCATGAGGGATTTGGCTGGTCAGTCATGTTCATTCTATTCACTAGACTGGGGTGCCAGTGCTAAATAATGCCTTGGGCTCTACAGGTGATTGTCCCTTACCCATCCTCCACGCCATCAGTGCCATGGGAACCCAACTTTGCTTCTACCACAAACCTCGCGATCAGCCCATCATGCCTTACCGTATTCCAGCGCACCCCGAATTGGAGACAGATACCGCACCAGAAACACGCTGGGACTGTAATATCCTTGAGGCGAATGGAGAGCAGAGGTTTAAATGGGTGGTGGGCGAGATTAAACAAGGGTGTGCGGCTCTCTGAAGCAAAGGAGATTACAAAGTCGTGGTCGCTAAAGATCGCTCTCAGTCATCAAAAAACGTTTGATGCGTGCCTCGAAAGTCAAGCCCAGAGTATTTTCATTGTGTAGGCGCGTAGGAATGTAGGCAAGTTGTAACAATGCGAAATGTATAGCTTACCTAAAACTAATGACACCAGGTGATTTTTACTTCCCTTCGTCCCTCCGATAACACTGATCTTTGTGTGATCCATCATGTTCTCAGTGGATGGCAGCCTTTAGAAAATACTGTATGTGTAAAATACGATAATTGTGTCAAAACTAAAGCAATGAGACGTGACAAAAGTGATGATCCACTCGATGCGGCAAGATCAGATGCACCCGCTTCCCGGATTATTAATATGAATTTTCACTTGCACGCTGGAATGGGGGATAGAGCATCGATAGAGAACAGAACCAGAGAGCGAGAATCTCGAAGGAGGCAGACCACCAGACGCCGATACGATAAGCGTACGATAACTAGATAGACGGATGAGATAAGCGGCCCGGCCCTTCCTCACGAACCAACCTCAGTGTGGCGCGAGACCCCCTCCCAAGGAGTCCCAACGCCGGCGAGCCTCAGACAAGCACTTCCCCTCAATCATACTTTTTAAGTATGTAGATGTCTGGTTATCACTTCCACTACTACTTTTCTTGGGCTTATTCAAATTTGAGGTCGGAAATGAGATCGAGCGTCCAGAACGATGCATTGGTGTACGTAAAGGTTATAAGGCATGTGGTAGATATGATGTAGCAGCTAGCCGTTCAGCTGCGCGCGTTCAGTTTTAAGCAATTGGTCGATAGCCATATTGCCTAGGCTTAACTTAGCGGTGCGAGCACTGTACTGTATGCCCCGTAGGCCCACCGCCTTGCCACAGTAATTACTCCACGGTCCACGGAGTAAACTATACACGGATATTTAATTCAGTGCTGCCGGATTATAGATTGAGGCACTTGTCATGTTTCATGTTAATGTGCGATAGGACTTCGGTGTGGTAACCGCGGATTAATGAGCGGTGTGAAACACCGGTGGTCGGAGATAGAGCGAGTGTCAGAGAAGCATATGGTAAAGACATTACCATTTTGGTCACGAAGTCTGTTTATCTTTTATCGGTGTGAGACAGAGAGTGAAGAACCACATGCACCTGTCGTTTGACTCCACTTCTTCTATTTATCATGTCTTCTACCGTATCTCCTTCACGGTCGGCTGATCTCGTCCCTCTTTCTATCTCTCTCACTGTCACTCTGCCAGTGAAATGTCTTCTGTTGTGACTCCCGTGGAGGATGTCCTCGAAGAAAAGTCCTCCAATTCTACAGATACCCTATCAAAGGAGGAGAATGGTCTTCCCCGGAATCTCCGTGACGATGCCGAGGCGAACGTGGCCAACGTCAGCCAGAAAATAAATGAGCCTTCGTCGTTTATATCACTCAACCGCAGCTCTGGCCTCCTTCGTCGCTTGAGCCTCTTCGCTCTCGCCGCCCTCATCTTTGGTTGGTGGGTCTCCGCCACTACCCTCCACGCGACCCGCCACAGATGGATCGTGCAAACATTCTTTGCCTGGTCGTTCATCGCCATCATCGCATTCCGATTCATACCCAACTCGGTCGTCACAAGGCCCGTTGAGGCCGTCTGGGTCCCCTGGGTCCAGGACCCCTTCTTCAACCTCCCGAGATACGCTCGCTATGGCCTGGGCTGGCTTGCACTTGTAGCGATCGTCCTGGGCTCCGCTTTTGGGTTTAAACTCGAAAACGTACGTGTGTCATACACACACATATATATTTGGCCTTCGGTCCGGCATGCTTGTCCGCCAGGGTTTTTCAGTTCGGAGTTTGTTCACTGTATATATTCGCTGATCCGCGTTTACGAAAAACAGGGTACGACTTATGGCGACCGCGCTATCTCCGTGTTGGGTCTGCTGGTTTTCCAATTCGGCTTTTGGGCCACGTCGCGACATCGATCCCACATCCAATGGCGGACTGTCATTCTTGGCCTGTTCATGCAGCAGGTTATAGCCCTTTTTGTGCTCAAGTCCGGTGCCGGCTTCCACCTCTTCAAGTGGCTTGCCACTCTCGCGTCCGACTTCCTCGCTCAGGGTCTCGTTGGCGCTGCTTTTTTCTTCGATCAGGATACTGTTAATACGAAACATTGGTTCTTCGTCAATGTGGTACGTACGCCATGAGCGCGTGTGAGAAAGGAACGTATCTCACTCGCGCCCTCTGTGATAGCTCGCCACTATTATTTTCTTCATCGCATTTGTTCAAATGTTCTATTATCTCGGAGTTATGCAGTGGATCATCAAGCACTTTGCCTGGTTCTTTCACAAGACTATGAACGTGTCCGGCGCTGAAGCCGTAGTCGCAGCTGCGTCTCCGTTCATTGGTCAGGGTGAATCGGCTTGTTTGGTAAGACCTTACGTTGACATCATGACCGAGTCGGAAATTCATCTTGTCATGACCTCCGGTAAGCCTTCTGTCCTCTCTATTCAGTGAGCATCAACGGGTTTAGATATATTCAAGGATTCTCTACCATTGCCGGCTCTGTTTTGAGCGCATACATAAGCTTGGGTGTCCCCGCCCAGAACCTCATCACCGCTTCGGTAATGAGCATACCGGCGTCAATCGCGATCAGCAAACTCCGCCTGCCGGAGTTGGAGGAACCGGTGACACGCGGTCGCGTTGTTGTTGACCGTGGCGAGGACACCAAGGATGCCCCTGTGAATGCACTGCACGCCTTCGCCAAGGGCGCTGTTTTCGGTCTCGTCGTTGCCGGCCAAATTCTTTGCAATGTGCTTACCATCTTATCGCTCGTTGCGACGATTAACGGCTTGCTCACCTGGATCGGTCGTGGTTTCGGCATTCACCACCTCACGCTGCAACTCGCCTTACGCTACGTCTTCTATCCTATCACTTTCCTCCTCGGTACGCACACATACATACCCTTTCTCTCGTCTTCCCAGTTGCACACGCAATTGATCAACTTCCGCTTGTTCAGGCGTGCCCCGCTCGGAGGTCCTGCGCGTCTCTGAGCTGTTGGCGACCAAGCTGATTGAGAATGAGTTTGCGGCATACCTCAATCTTCAAGCTTTGATGGCCTCGGAGGACGCCCTGTCCAAGCGTGGATACATTATTGCGTCATACGCGCTGTGCGGATTTGCGAACCTTGGCTCACTAGGCATCCAGATCGGCGTGCTGTCAGCCCTTGCGCCGTCGCGCACCCGCCTCATTGCGCGCATTGGAGCCAGTGCGATGATATCCGGTTTCCTTTCGACATTACAAGCTGCTGGTATTGCGTGCGTATCATCCCGCAGTCGAAGAGACCCGAGCTAAATTGGACTTGTTGTAGCGGTATGCTCGTTTGATAATGAGATGACTTGTGCACGATTTGTGCAGGACGGGTTGGTCGCTCCGTGCGAGATATATATTATACTATAGTGATTCGCGCTTCCTTTGTTTCGACAAGTAATGTATCTGGTAGCAAGGTAAGCATCAGCTCTACTCAACAGGCGAGGGCACTTTGGTTAGTGAAATCAGATGGATTACGCACACCCGTTACTTCGGGGAAAGTGTGGGCTTCCTTGCGGTCTTTGCATGTCTGCTTCCGTTCATATGCACCTCTGGGTACAGAAACCTACGCCCCACTGAAAGTATATGAGGGATTTTTATCGACAGCTTGCCTGGTGTGACTCGAATGCAATTTTCACATGACTATTTTGGCTTTCAAGACGTTCTTCTGTTCGGCGCTGGCGTGTTGGGTGGCGCGGCTAAATTTATGAGAGCGTGGGAGTGTAATCCCTATTTAGTATTGTATCCCGAAAGCGCCCGCGCGGGGTCCAAGTCGATGCTTCCCTGCCTTCTTCCCCCAGCTTCGTGAGTTATCTTGGAACGTTTGGTGAACTCCATCCAGTCTGTAAGATGCCATGGTCAAATGGCACACGGGGCAAGCATCTTAGTCTGTGCGATGGCAGTGCTACGTGGCAAACGATTGACATTAGCCTGTTCGCGTTATTTCTCGATGTCGGGTTTCAGCTGGCAAGTTGCTCCGACGACGACTACGACGACCGCTCCTCTTGGCGGTCCCTCGTCCTCGCTGTTCAGTTCGTGTTCAAATTCGCAGCTGTGACGTTTCTGCGCTGACGTGTTGCACACATCATAGAAACTATATGATACAACTAATACTACCCCTTCTCCGCAACTATCACCACCATATTATTAGACTCCTATGGTGGCATGGCCATATGAAGTGCGCTCTCTCTAAGGGATCTATGTATCAGGGAACAGGCCCACACTTTAACCGCATACATACCTCTCCTACCGCCCTTCCAAAATCACTTGGGAACGCCGTCTTGTCATCATTTCATCATCACCGAGGAATGTTTCCATTCCTCGCGACGATGGATGAATTATTCCCTTCAGTTGCCCCATTCTCCAATGTTTCATTTCCCCGGCGTTATCTCGGGTCCACGATAATATCGTACATCTCAGAAGGACTTTCGTCACGTCACGCTGTTCTCGTTCTATTTGTTGCGCCCCTGTCTTTCGCTCGCACTTGTGGGGCGTGTATAGACTGTCCATCTATGTCGTCGACTCGGTCCATCGGATTTTCAACTCGTCCATCAAAGTATTATGTAATACAAACTGCTGGCGGCCGGAAGCCATACAGTAAACCGAAAATTCATAGCTAATCGATTCCTTTTCCTTTGGCGTAATCCCCCTGTTTCTGTGGCTTTCTAGTAGGCCACTATACCCTGATTGACGAACCACCGCTCCCGATCAGGGGCTGTAATGGGGGCTCTTGTGTAAAATAGGCACTCTAAGGAACAGGGAGGCTAGAGGCTAGATTGCCGATGGACGATTGGTATGATAACTACTTAAACTGTATTTTCAGGTATTTGATGCCTGGAACGTGCATCCATGCATTCATCTGCCAGGGACACGGCTTGTGATTGTGGTTACTTTGTCCCTCTTTCCACCTACGGGTGTTGCTTGCAGGGTTAAAAATGCAATTTCTATAACCCAAGTTGGACGGGCGTCTCTGAATACGATGGGCAATTTTTTCTGGCATCATGCGTGATCTCAATGGCCGATGTAGACAAAACATACTTCAATGATAAAAGGAAAGGCTCAACGCTTCACGTACCCCCCCCGCCTATACGTCGTGAGCCATGCGTCTCTTGACACTCCTCCCTGTGATTAGCTTGGCAAGCCAGGCTCTATCCACTCCTTACTCATGCCCCCCGAACAATAACAACAACAAAGACCCGAACGACATGACTCTTGCAGAGTCAGATGCGGCAGTTCAAGCGTACTTTGCAAAGTTGGAACCTGCTACAAAGAAGACTCTTCTTCATGACACCACTGGCCCGGAAGCCGGCGCTGATGTGAGTTCAAGGACGCGCCCGCCCGTCTTGTATTCTTGAAACGACTTTTGTTGTGTGGTGTTCTTACTTGTCATTCAAACCTCTAGGTCGGCGTGGTTGCAGCCGTCATTCCGGATCCCAATCATCCTGAGTTCTCGGTTTATTGGCTTCGCGATGCATGCCTCGTCTACCACCCTTGGCTCAACGAGCTCACCGTGTTCAATGACGCCAGCCTGCGGCCCCAGCTAGACGATGTGGTCCACGCTCTCACGAGGACCCTGCAAGTAGTTAGTCTCGCGGGGAATGTATACACCGGTGGTATTGGAGAGGCCGTATTTGATGTCAAACTCAACAAACTTCTCGACCCTAAGGCTCGCATTGGTTCCCCTGCCGCGGGTGTGTGCTGAGCGTGTTTTTTTTTCTATGTTTCTCAGTGTAAGGATAGATGGTCCACCCTTCCGCGTCGACGTCCTGCTCAAATATGCCGAGTGGTTGATCAAACCTGAACAAAAAAACGGTACATGGGTTGAAGACGTCCTTTGGCCTGTGATCAACCTCGACCTACAGTGGATTTCTTCCCACTGGAATGAGAGCTCGTAAGTAGAAGAAGATCGTTGGGCTCTCGATGTCTGATTGTCCGTGGGCTTTAGATGGGATCTTTGGTGGCCACCAGTTTGGGGCGGTTCTTACTGGACCGCATCTTTGCAATACCGTGCACTCCGTGGTGGTGCTCGTTTGGCACGTGCCATCGGCCGCCAGAATGACGTGGTTGAGTACGACGCGCACGCATCTATGCTCCTCGATTATATGCAGGTAAGCAAATTGGATACGTACGTCTGCACTCTGGCTCGTTGCTGATCAAAAATTGTAAAATCGCCGCATTCTGCAGACGTTCTGGAACGACAAGGAAGGGTTCATGACGGAGACCACCGTCACTGATGTCAAAAAGGGCCGCTCTGGTTACGGATCTGCACCACTGACCGTCTCTGTTTATAATTTCGACCCATCACTCGGCTGTGACGATGCTACGTTCCAGCCGTGCTCGCCCCGCGCTCTGTCCAGCTTGCTTGTTGTCGGGGAACGTTTCAAGGCGTTCTTCCCGCTCAGCCAGAACTTCACATCGAAACAGCCACCATATTACGGCTTCTTCACGGAAGATCAGTTTATTGGAGGTCATGTAAGTCTTAAGAATATGAATATCTGCTGCAAGCCAGCCAGGGTTCACGCACTCACATCATTTGTCACACAGCCCCAATTTTTCGCTTCTTTCAACTCGGCCGAACAATTGTACTACGCACTCACAACGTGGGACATGATCGGTTATATCGACGTAACGCCAGTCTCGCTCAAGTTCTGGAAGCAGTTTGACGAGCGTATCTCGGTCATGCGTTACACGAAGGACTCTCCGGGATACAAGGTTTTGACTGATTACGCGCGCGGATGGGCGAACAAGATCGTACTGCAACTTTCCAAGGCGACTCCTGCAGATTACGTCCTCGTAGAATGTGTCGACAAAGTTACAGGTGGACCTTACGGCCCCCGCGGTATGATCCGTAGCCTTGCGGCGGCTCTTGGCGTCATCGATGCATGGAAGGGAATCAAGCCTCCGAACTGGGGTCACACCCTCGGCGCAAGCCCTCACGAACGTCCGCCTATGCAGCCACAGTGGGTGGCGCAGACTGAGCCGCTGAATCGTTATCGCCAGTCTCCAGATGTCTGTCACCAGGAAACGTTTGATTCGCAGTCGTTCCGCTACCGCTATGTTGGTTACTGAAACAGTTAAGAACATGACATGCAGAGGCGTAGAGGGACGCATTACGGAGAGATATCAATCAGCCCCCCTGAATTAATTGTAGCATGCTATTTTCGTGATTAATAGCCTAGCCACATAATTTTGGGCTGTCTACGTATTTCTTTTTTCTCAATAAATGTATTCATTCATATTTTTACTTTATTTCTCGGCATTTTTGCGTGCATGGATCCGGATGAACGAAATGACGTCCCAATAATGATCGTTTTTGGCCAGTCGAATTGTGGATGTGTGGTTGGTTGGGCGCAGCGGCAGTATAGCTATATCGTCTAAAGGGCTAGGCTAGTCCAGTTTAGACCAGACATTGAGCGTCAGGTCCAGGATCAGGCTGATCAGCAGACATGAGACAAATTAAACCTTCCTTAAGCTTCCTTCCCCACCTCTTGAACGGTATTAGTATCCAAATAGGCGACTTGACAGTAGATTTCGTGCCTCAGCTAAGTTTTAGTTAGATATTCTAGCGGACAGAGCAATACCGTAGTAGTCCGTACTGTACTATAGAATAGACCGGCACCGTCACCGGCTTAAGATTCCAGTTAGCGCTGGCATACTTCTCACCATATATCTGTTTGTTACATTCAGTGCTTTGATCCTAAGCCGGTGGCCGTGAAGGAAATGAAAGAGGGGTCTGGGGTCAGCATTCCAAGTCGTGTAAGCTAATCTAAGTATTGATAAGGGCACTCTTCGGCTCATTCATTCCTCCACGACAGCGTCGCCCCTGCCGGATTTCTGGGGGCTGTATTCCATTGTCAGTTCGGCGTTTTGTGTCAAAATTGTGTGACGTGACGTTACAAACCATTTTCGCTCTTTTTTTTTTTGCTCATACAGTACCATCTTATCCACTCGTCCTTCCGTCGTCGGACTATTATTGTACTGCATCCATAACTTCGACGCCATCATGGCTAATGTCATGCGTGGTTTTTATTCTCCGAGCAAGACACACTGGCAGCGGGCATGTTGAAATGTCCCGAAGATTTGAGCGATTCCACTTTTGATAAATCGGTCCTCTCCAGCATGTTAGTCGTCTTGCATGGCATGCACAGTAAGGTAAAAATAACTACTTGCGGAACTAAGCGCCGCGGCTTTTCTTTCCTTTTTTCCAGATTTGGCTAATATAATGTTCATCAGTCTTTGGGTCGTGGCTACAATAAAACTTGATTTTCTTGCTCAATAATGCCCCCAATAGCGTGAAACTAAGGCAATATGTTCCTGTGGGTCCTTGCTATCGATTGACACCGAAATGTTGAGGGAAAGTGATGAGGATAATAAAATTGAGCCAGGTTGACAGTCTGACCCAACCATGCCTGGGCCATACTTGTTTGACTAGTAGTCCCCTCACTCACATACTCCATCTGACTACATCACATTATGCCTTGTAAAAAACCTCTACAACGCATCCAAAAAGCAGATTCTAAATATACCCTGAATTGTGCAACCAAATATGACAATGTGACGGTAAACAAATAAGAATGGATCAGCGTCTCAAAAATACCTCTAAATGTTGTCCATGGAAATATATAATATAATGTGATGTAGTTAAATGGTGTGTGTGAGCTTGAGGGGACAGTGAGGAGACTAGTCTGATGAATATGGCCTGGGTATGGTTGGGCCTGTCAACTTGGCTTGATTTTGTTATCCTCGCCACATTTCCCCAATTTCTCGATATCAATGACCCCTATACCGCTCTAGTTTTACGCTATTGGAAGCATCATTGAGCAAGAAAATCAAGTTTTATTGTGGCAATGACATGAGACCGACACGCATCCGTCACGCATCGGCCAAATTTGGCTCGATTTGGTTATCCCGGTCACTTTCCCTCAACTCAACGTTTCAGTGTCAATTGATAACAATGACCCACAGGCACATATTTCCTTAGTTTCACGCTATTGGGGGCATTATTGACTAAGAAAATCAAGTTCTATTGTGGAAACGACTCAAAAAACTGAACATTGGCCAAATTTGGAAAAAAAGAACCACCGCTCCCTAAGTTCCGCAAGTAGCTGTACTGTAATGTTAACAAGCTCCGGTGATAGCTCATAACTGATCCGAACAAGCTGGATTCTTGATGGCTGGAGGGAAGAAACGTAAGTGTCCAACTTCTGTGAAACTCCGGGTATCAGTATCGCTCAAACAAAGTAAGGTTAAGTTAACCCCTCCGGGTCAACGACACCCCGCATGATGGAATCGCGTCAACGCCGCAACACCATTGGCAACACCACTGGCTTGTGATTCCTTCCAACCAACTGGCAGATTTCGCGTCCTGACTTCTCGGATCTTTCAAGACAATGGAATGTTCATGCCTACAAATAAATCGATCTCCAGAGCATTTTGTCCTGCGATTAATACAGGCCATTCCGTGCAATATTTCGACAGCCTGAGTTGATCGGCATGTAAATACGAGGCTTGCGATAAAAAGGGGTGCAGTTTACGGGTCCCGCTACGGTTGTGACTATGCGTCTAACGACACTTCTCCCTACTTTAGGACTTGCAAGCCAGGCATTAGCCAGCTTGCATTCGTGCTCTTCCCAACGGCCTGACGTGCCATCGGACAAGAAAGTCGCGGAATACTTTTCAAAACTTGCACCGGCAACGAAGAAAACGCTTCTCCATGACACTACGGGTCCAGAGGCCGGCGCCCTCGTAAGCTTTTATCCCTCTCCTGCTTTGTCATTGCCAGATAAAACTAATAAAATTCCCTTTCTCCAGCCTGGCGTCGTTGCAGCAGTCATCCCAGACCCTAAACACCCAGAATTCTCGGTTTACTGGCTGCGCGATGCATGCCTCGTCTATCATCCTTGGCTGAACGAGCTTACTGTGCTCGGTGACAAAAGCCTTCGACCCATGGCGGATGACCTCACACACGCCCTCATTCGCTCCCAGCAAGTGGTCAGCCTCTCCGGAAACGTGCTCACTGGTGGTATCGAGGAAGCTGTCTTCGACGTCTACCTTAATATGATTCAGGATGACGCCGCCCGGATTGGTTCTCCTGCTGCTGGTGAGTGGCTCGGGCCTATATGCTGACTCCGTGGGAGTTATTAGTTAAGACTAATGACAATTGTGCCTTTTGAAGACGGAGGTCCCTTCCGCGCTGACGTCCTGCTCAAATATGCGGAATGGTTGATCAAGCCCGAGCAGAATAACGGCACATGGGTAGCAGATGTTCTGTGGCCGAAACTCAACCTCGACCTTCAGTGGATCTCGTCTCACTGGAACATTAGCTCGTGAGCAGTGCGGAAGCCACATTGCATGGTTGATCCTAATATACGCACAGTTGGGATCTTTGGTGGCCTCCTGTGTTTGGCGGCTCTTACTGGACTGCTTCTCTACAGTACCGCGCTCTGCGCGGCGGTGCCCGTCTCGCACGCACGATCGGACGCGGGTTGGATGTGGTTGACGAATATGAAAACCGGGCATCGTTAATTCTTGACTACATGCAGGCAAGTCCGATCCGGAATGCTTCCCCTCTGAATGTTGGGGCTGAGTATAATTGACGCCATCTGCAGTCATTCTGGAATGAGAAAGAAGGATTCATGACTGAGACAACAATCACAGATGTCAAGATGGGACGCTCTGGTTACGGATCTGCCCCTCTCACCGTTTCTGTTTACAACTTTGACCCATCGCTTGGTTGCGACGACGCGACATTCCAGCCGTGCTCTCCGCGCGCTCTGTCCAGCTTGAAAGTAGTCGGGGACCACTTTAAGGAATTCTTCCCGATCAGCCGGAACTTCACAAAGGACCAGCCGCCATTCTACGGGTTTTTCACTGAAGATCAGTTCATCGGAGGTCATGTATGTACCCATAACGCAGCGTCTTCTGTCATCCATGCCTGACGGTGTATTTATCGTCCCTCAGCCGCAATTTTTCGCGTCCTTCAACTCGGCTGAGCAGCTCTATTACGCGCTTACAACATGGGACATGGTTGGCTCCCTCAGTGTAACGGGCGTCAGCTTGAAGTTCTGGCGGCAATTTGACAGCGCCGTGAAGATTGGGCAGTACAAGAAGGGCTCCCAGACGTACAACAAGCTCACTATAGCAGTACGTGAATGGGCGAACAAGATCGTGCTGCAGCTCGCGGCGAACACGCCGAAGGATTACGTGCTCGTTGAGTGTATTGACAAGGAAAAGGGTGGGCCGTACGGCCCCCGCGGGATGATTCGTAGCCTGGCTGCCGCGCTCGGCGCGTACGATGCGTACAACGGGATTGCTCCACCCAACTGGGGTCATCCGATCCCGAAATCGCACGGCGATGAGGATGTGTTTGCCTTCTCGGATGAGGTGATCGACTGGGACGCTGTAGACTACGACGACGGATATCGTGGTGTCGACCCGGCGCTGTACGCCCATCGGCTAGAGCCTCGGGATCGATTCGAGGGTACGGCGCGCTACCGTTACGGGTACAACTGAGAGTTTGCATGACTTGACGAAGAATAACTGCAAGGAGAGGAATGAAAAGGTGGTGCTCAGTTCACGTTACATGACCAAATTGAAATTGGTCACAGCGGCGGGGATTGTTGCACCTCCTTTTGTGTTTTGATGCGCTAGTAGATGACTTCCCTTCTGACTTTGATGATGTTTGACTAAGACATTCCTTGCCTTATGGAAACCATTCTTAATCCTGATAAGAAGTTTTGCTTGGTCGTATTGAGACCGCCCGTTGTAGTAGCGCCACTGGCATGACCGCCAGTTAAGCAACATGCAACAGACCTTGTTGAAATGATAATTATTTAATGATCATACAACGAGTCTTGTTATGCGTCTCTAACCCTGGAATATCAAAGTCGGCGCAGTCTAAGAGCGTCTATGTTCGAAAACAATACTGAATGAGATAAGCAACGAACGATCACGCGAGACCATTGCCGTACCTGCCCGGACAGTCAACTCAATGCCCTTTTTTTAACGATAATATCAATGCTCTCGCGCCATCACTCCACTCACAATCTGCTGTCCCGAAGGACTTGCCACATCTCATGGAAAACTTCATTCTGGACATTCTTCAAGGGAGTAGGTTAGGTTCGTTTCATCTGTTGTTTTCGTTTCCCTGGCCGTCTTATCGATCAGAAATGTCTGGGACTAAGTATGATGGACGTGACCGCATTCCCATTTAAGCTATATTTAGGGGCCAGCAAAACCTTTGTCATTTAACATTTTCAACATGCTTCCTCTTGTCGTGCCTATGCCATTCCGGGTCTGTCATCTGGGGTCCTAGGGACGACGGGGTTGACATGCATGCTAAGAAAGTGATAGGTGGAATTCATGCGGTGACTTCAGGGGTGACGCGGTGACGCTGTGATGTTCAAGTTCCTAGCAGCCTAGAGAGAGACAGGAAATTGAAAATCCCTTTCCGATCACCGCCTGGTCGAGGCCGCTGCTGTTGGACCATTTCGTGGTGACATGTAGAAGGCGGTTCGAACTCTCAACTTGCAATCGCCCCTCGAAAAGCCTCAAAATCTCCACTGCACTAAATAGTCCAAGGCAGACTCCATCCTCTACACATTTACTTACGGCCAAGATCATGGGCTGCGTCGTCTATGTGCAACGGATGCATGATTTCGACGGAAAAAGGCATCTATTGGTGGATACTATTTCAAGCCCTAGGTCGAGCGGCCTGACATTGCGCCCAACTTGCACTATCTCGGAGAAGGGCCATCCGGATGTCTTGCTTTTGGGATATCCTTCTTGAAGCAGAAGTAGGCCATAAGTGCCGACGTGGCTCCACATACTTTTCTGGTGACTTCGATGACAGTGGAGATCTTAAAAGCGTATTTGAAGGCGAATCAACACTATGGCCCATTTAGCTCGGTTTCACCGACACTGCGAAGTGGGTGCGAGCAGAACGACTCTCTTCGATGCTCAACAACTCCCTACGTACCAGATCGGAAGCTTGTCACATCACATATTCTATTCTGTAGCGTGAGCTTGATGCTTCCTCGCAGCCACACATTGATTTCGCCCCTACGTGGGGCGAAGCGGGGTACCGGGCCCCGACGCTTGAGTCTACTAGTATCCCTAGATACATCTGACATGTGTCCTGGACGCATATTCCATAAAAAGAAGAGTCATTGACCCATCTTAGTGTCAATTCCTTATTCGCCCGGCACACAAATGGCGATAGAATTTCTAGTCTGGCATGTGGAAGGACTATTGCTTCCCTTGACGTATTCGGCCCTAAAAGTCGGATTCAGACCTACGGGCGTATATCGACTAGTTATCCTAGTGCAATTTGAACCAAAATTGGAAACTTGGCAGACTGTCTCCTGTACTGTTTTTTCTACGGCTAGCAATATAACCCACGTCCATGAGAAAGCTCTGGACAGTGGTTTTTTAGACGAAATTGTCAACTGCTAAGCATTTGTGGACGTCGACACCTTTGAGCTGAGGGGCTGAGGTTGATTTGTTTCGAAGAGTTTAGCTTATTGGGAATCACTGTGACCAATGATATATATGAAGGTGACGCAATTCTGAGTTTGAGAGAGAAGAGTCGACAACGAATGGTATATTCGTACATCATCACCTGCAGAACAGTCGTTGCATACATATGCATACATACACTCAGCAGCCCACTGCAGGAAAAGCTGTTTCATTTCGATACATCAAAGCAAGCCATTTACTTCTTTTCCCCCCTGACATATCCGGGTTATTTTACTTCTCAGGGATAGTGTCCTGGAGCTGTGGGAAGGAAGGGAGGACGGAAAGTTTATGTCAAAAGTCCAGGTGTGGGTATTGAGTCGCGGGACGCGAAAACAGCGTAAAACAAGAAACGTACCAACTCAATCCAATAACCATCTGGGTCCAAGATGAACGCGAGAAATTTCATGTTGCCGTCCGTGAGACGCTTTTTGAACGGCACCTTGAGCCGCTCAAAGCGCGCGCACGCCTCTTCGATGTTAGCTACCGTGATCGCGATGTGGCCGAATCCGCGCGGCTCCGAGTTGCCAGAGTGGTAGGGTGTCGTAGGTTGCAACTCCGTGCCGTGATTATGGGTAAGCTCGAGGATGCCTGGCAGGCAAAGAGTGGGGGGTAGTTCAGTCGTCGAATTTGTTGGCAATGGGTAGGGGAGCAAGGACGAGTGGCACACCTTCTCGCCTACGACGACCTTCCCGTTTCTCTGAATCGGTGGCCTTACCGCCAGAGTGATCGAATGCGAGGAAATAGAGCGTAAAATCGTTGAACTCGAGCTCTGTTCAATCGTCAGGAGGGGAGTGGACATTAGAGGGCAATTTTTAGGTAATGAGCACAAATGGGTCGCTCGCTTTCAATAAGGTCCATTCCGATGATCTGTGAAGGTGTGAGATGGTGTCTGGAGACACATTTCAGAAAGGTAAAAAGGGCCTTACTTCTGTATAGAAATGGATGGAAACATTGGGATCTCTGACCCGTAGCATTGTATGGTTGAACTGCAATGCGCACAGTTAAGTGGTTTCCGCCCACTGGTCAGAAAATTACTTGCTTTATAACTTGCAGTTTCCTCTGAGTAAGGCATATTGGAGTTGATAGTAACTTGAAGGTGAAGGCAACAACCACGTCATTGACGGCCAAAGCTAAAACGGGTAAATAGAATTCACACGGTCCAAACCCCGTCATGCGATGACCTCACCTGGCACGCAAGGCCGCATACATTATAGATCTAGAAATCGGTAGGGGAGGTGAGAATGACGGGGAAAACTGTCTCTGGAACGGGGAAGGAAACGACCATAGGGTACTCACTTAATCATGACATGGATGGCATCGCAGGAATAACGGGCGAGGGTTCAACGTTCAGCGTTCCTTTGTTCTTGGATGGCTTATTTTTCTAGTTCTCAGACTTGCTGTAGGGCGTAGGGCGTAGGGCGTAGAATGCTAGTTAAGTCGAGCAGAGGGACAATTGGAGATACCTCGTCAGTAACATCGTGGTCGGTCTGTGCATTCAGAGGATGACCGGCGTCCACGATGTGTATTCGTTTGGGCTCTCTGCCGCATCCATGCGTCAAACCCCCACACCACATTCTCTCGCGTTCCTTTCCTCTGTCCGTTCTATGCCGCCTCTTCATAACATCGGATTGCTTCCGTTGATTAGACCGTACCCTCTCCGTAACAATCATGTCCACTCAGAAAGGTCACAAACGCAAGCACAGTATCCAAGACACTCCGGTCGACCTCACGAAAATGCAGCTGGCCCAACAGCGACGCTCCGCATTACAGGAAGAGCTAAGTGGTATCGAAGAGACTGAAATGGAGGAGATCATGAAGCACATAGATGCGTTGCAGGGTATTCTTGGCAGTACCAAGAAGCTCGTGAGTTGAATCGCCAAAACGTTTTGTGTCTTTTGTCTCACGTATTCATCAGAAAATCTCGGTTTCTTCGGTACAACGATCCGATCTCTCAAGCATGGAATTGGAGAGAAAGCCTCCCCGGTTCAACGACGCTGCCTTGAAGGCCTGCATCGCAGCTTCGAATATAAACTCGAAACACATAGAAGCTCTTTGCTTTCAGATCACTCGAATCCATCGTTCGGCCAGTAAGAGAGTAAATCCAACTCAGTCACACATGGAGCATGACAACATAACGCTTGTATGCAGTTCGAAGCAGGTTCTCGAATGATCCTCGAATCCCTCGATGCCGTTCTCCTAACGATCGCCGACATCTCTCTTGACGCGAAAGAAAAACTCCTTGTCGCAATATTCTTAGAGATGCAGATCGCATCCCAAATCCGGCAACGGCGTGTTGGTGAAGAATTCCAAGAACCACTTTGAAGTCTGGCTCGGAGGGAACGTTGGTTATGGGATTTGCACTTACCAATACGAGGGAGATCGCAGTGCGGGCCATTTGGTTCTTATGTCCAGCGTCGCCTGGATGATCTTTTCCAGATATGGTGCTTCGATCTACCCTCGACGACCTTATGATCTATGCCGGAAATCTTATAATGTTAATCGAAGCGAAACGTGATAGGGACATGTTGAAGGATAGCATGCCGTAAGCTACAAGTCAGGCTATCGCTTTGAGCGAGGTAACCAGGTGTGTGTTCAATACCTTTGCCTTCACTAAGTACTGTGCATCTAGCAATAAGACTATTCGATATTGTTTGTCCGATGGAAACGAGTGGATGTTTCTGGTGTACACTTGCGATGACCAAGGGAATCGTATCTCGTATGAAGGCCCAGCCATCGCACGCTGTTCGCGGCGCCGTTCCATGGCATCTCTCGCAATCTTCTCCGCACGATGACGAAGATAGCCGATCGCACGTTCCATGGCTGTTCGAGCAGCGGTCCAGTCCGTGTGCAGCGCTTTCTCCTGTGATGGTTCTTCGAGCTCACCAGGCATGACCTCCCCGACGTCCTGTTCTAAGAGCTAAGAGCAATCCCCCTTGAGCCTGAACCCCCTGCTTCGGTGCAGGTGACCCAATGGTCTGTTCCCTCGCCTTGTGCGGTACAGTTGGAGGGAGTGTAGTTGCCACGGCGGGTGTGGCCATAGACGTGAGTGGTTGTCCCCGCGTAGTGCAAGTACATCACACGGTGGTGGAGAGTGGACCCGCAGGGTACACGCGGTGGGGGCGGGGATGGCGGGGGTGTTGCGCCTCGGGAGAAGCTATTTGTGTTACCCATTCTTCCCGTCGCTTGTAGCGGGGGTTGCGGTAATGGTGGTAGTGGTGAAGGGGTGAGGGAGTGAGGGGACGAGTCGATAAGGTGCAAGCAATGGTTTGTGCTGGAGTGACCGGCGCCTGCACTGTCTGTGAGCCGTCCGCTTGTTTTTGGAGAGGGCAGCCGGGAAGAGGCAGCACGTCGTTCGTGTTGTGAGTCTAAGGTTGTGATTGGTGATAATGAGGTAGATTGGGCCCAACATTTCAACACGAGGCTATTGCGTGTCGCATTAGTCGCGGCTTAAACCTGCCTGATATAAAAGCCGGGGCCTAGGCCAGGGCCAAGCCGTGGTTCACGGCTTTGGCCTGGCCTGGGTTTGAGAAAGCCAAAGCCGGCCGGAACAGCAATAGGGCCCGTATGACCCGCGAGTGTGGGATGCTGTTTAAGGGTAAGATTTGGCTCAGTCGTTCGCGGCTGGGCCTCCAACAGAGCAGGGTGGAAATACTGCAGATTAAGGTGTAGGCAAATAATAGGCAGATCAACAGAAATCGATGTAATTGAGGGCGATGGGGAAACATGCTCTGCCAATCAGATTGACATCTCCGCCACTATGCCGCCGCCAGTGACATTGGACACCTGAAAAAACGGGACTCCCTCTGCTGAAATGCTGAAATCGAGAAATTCCCCGTCTCTCACGCGAACATCACATTCTCATTGGATTCTAAATCCAGTCACTCCCCGAGTTCACTTTTGTCCGGTTTCCCATGTGACCATCAAACTTCAAGTTGGAGTGACTGTATCCAAGTCGACAATCACTGTAACACTTGGACTGGGTACAACGCCCAATGTAGGGAGGTTGTTGGACTCTTGACACCATATGGAGATCTGAGGGACTGTCGACACGTATTTACTGTGTAGCCATGCCATTTTTGAATACGTAAAACTGACTACGAGCAGGAAAACAAAACTTGAAGGAGAGAGCGTGAATCAAAAGTCACACAAGATCGGACATAATTTCAGTCCATTCCGATACTCAGGGTTACCTGAGCCTGAAGCTTTCCTCGAGAAGCACGTACATGGTATATCTAAAACTAAACAATTAAGCGCAAGCCATGGTCCATCCGAACCACAATGTGTCTAATATACATGTGCAGCGGGATGTGTAAGAATGTAGTGTTGCGATATAACCTACACAAAGATGTTACTTGTCATATTGGAGCATCAAATTCAATGTAGGCTCACCCACTCGCAGCAAATATGAAGAATGTTGCACCGGGATGTGATACACCAACTGAAAAGTATCAGAGCTATGATATAATGTCCACCCCCTGTGCTTTGTCCAACGGGGTTGGGGCTTTGTTGTTCTTCACATGATTATCCACACGACACTGGAGAAGCTGTACAAGCTCAGAATGTCCTTCTTGTGATGCCAGGTCCAATGGGGTTTTATCGTTGTCATCCTTGGCGTGCAAATCCGCGCCGTGTTCAAGAAGGACGCAGGCGACTTCCCGATGTCCCGCTTTCGACGCACAATGTAGTGGGGTCTGATTGCCCTTATCACGGGCATTCAAATCTGAGCCACAATCAAGAAGGACCCGAACAACCTTGAGATGTCCATTTCGTGATGCGAGATGCAAGGGGGTATTGTTATTGTTGTCCAAGGAATTTACACCCGCACAGTGGTAAAAGAGCTGAGCAACATCCACATGTCCATTTCGCGATGCAATATGTAATGGGGTCTCGTTATCCTCCTCCAGGGCATTGGGATCTGCTCCGTGATCCAGGAGGAGCTGTGATAATTCCACATATCCATATCGCGATGCAATATGTAATGGGGTGCAGTAATCCTCCTGCAGGGCATTGGGATCTGCTCCGTGATCCAGGAGGAGCTGTGATACTTCCACACGTCCATTTAGCGATGCGAAATGTAACGGGGTCCAGTGACCCTTCTCCAGGGCATTGGGATCTGCTCCGTGATCCAGGAGGAGCTGTGATAATTCCACACATCTATATCGCGATGCAATATGTAATGGGGTCCAGTTATCCTTGTCCAGGGTATTGGGATCTGCTCCGTGATCAAGGAGGAGCTGTGATACTTCCACACGTCTATTTAGCGATGCGAAATGTAACGGGGTCCTGTGACCCTTCTCCAGGGCATTGGGATCTGCTCCATGATCCAGGAGGAGCTGTGATACTTCCACATGTCCATTTAGCGATGCAATATGTAATGGGGTCTCGTTATCCTCCAGGGCATTGGGATCTGCTCCGTGATCCAGGAGGAGCTGTGATAATTCCACACATCCATGTCGCGATGCAATATGTAATGGGGTGCAGTAATCCTCCCGCAGGGCATTGGGATCTGCTCCGTGATCCAGGAGGAGCTGTGATACTTCCACATGTCCATTTAGCGATGCGAAATGTAACGGGGTCCTGTGACCCTTCTCCAGGGCATTGGGATCTGCTCCGTGATCCAGGAGGAGCTGTGATACTTCCACATGTCCATTTAGCGATGCAAGATGTAATGGGGTCCAGTTATCCTCTGGCGGGGCATTGGGATCTGCTCCGTGATCCAGGAGGAGCCGTGATACTTCCACATGTCCATCTCGCGATGCAAGATGTAATGGGGTGCAGTAATCCTCCTGCAGGGCATTAGGATCTGCTCCGTGATCCAGGAGGAGCTGTGATACTTCCACATGTCCATTTTCCGATGCAAAATGTAATGCAGTGCTGTGATCTTTCGCCCGGGCGTTGACATCTGTGCCAAGCTGAAGTAGAATCCGCGCAACTTCATGGTATCCTCTATAAGAAGCCAATAATAGTGCAGTGAATTCATCCAAGGGCCTGCGAGCATTCACGTCCTGCGAGCATTCGACGACCAGGAACTCCACGATGTCACATATCCTGAGTTGTGCGGCATAGTGTAATGGTGTTCCAGACAGGCCTCTTGGATCGCGAAAGGACCGAAAAGCAGGCTCAACGATCCCGGCCCAGGCTCTAAAGTGCGGCTTGAGTGGGTCGAACAAAAGCTTCATCTCATCTTGCAGGCCCAGCGATACATTGTCGAACCGTGCGTGGTCCGCCCAGTGCTCTGCTGCATACCGAACGAGACGAGAGTCCTTGAGGCTAGGTCCGGTGAATTCTCCCAGGCCTAGCAGAGTGCTGAGACAAACTCGCGCGACCATGGTATGAGCAGGTGTCATAAGGACGTGATAACGTGAAACCGTGGGTATTTGCACCGCGAGGCGGCTCGACATTAAGAACTCTTGCACGGAAAAATGTGAAAATTGAATCACTTCGGAATCGTTTGTTTGGACGATGGAAATAAAACTTGAGCATGTAGAAACCACTGCCTGGACTGGGTCTTTCATACGCCAACCCTCCTGCAGCTTGGGCATTGGTCCTGCGTCGAAATCAAACGCAAGAAACTCCGCCAGCTCCTCCACGTGGAACGGACGAGAAGCTACCATAACACACTGGAAAAGCCGGTGAGCGTCTTCCCAATTTTGGTCATTGATATCTTCCAAGGTGCGTTGGTACGTCTCATCTAG